>VCRD01005930.1:0-30661 GCA_006783055.1 Trinorchestia longiramus
GCTGCAGTTAAATCCGTAGACTTTCTGATTAATTCTGAGAATCTGTTGCTTTAAGGTCTTCCTTCAAATGTATGATATTAAACCCTGTTATTTTTAACGGGCATATACACTAGTACATAATAAAATGTAAAACTGTACTTATGTGGAATTATGTGTAAGACTGTACGGCGTTATGAGCACAATGGTGCACATGAAACACAACTGTGTATGATTATGTGTAAAATGGTGCTCATGGTAGCAAGTTATGTACATGGGGCTGCTAAATTTATATACTTGCTGTCAAAATTAAAGAAATTATAGAAAACTAACGTAATACATTGTAAAAAATTGACTGAGAGGGTGAGGGAGAGGAGGGCAGAGAGGGTGAGGGAGAGGAGGGCAGAGAGGGTGAGGGAGAGGAGGGCAGAGAGGATGAGGGAGGGAGAGGAGGGCAGAGAGGTTGAGGGAGAGGGCAAAGAGGGTGAGGGAGAGGAGGGCAGAGAGGGTGAGGGAGGGAGAGGGTAAGGGGGTGGGAGTGTGAGATGGATATTGCAGTTATCTGGCAGATATCCAAAGGATTTATGAAGTTCTGCTTGACGAATATTCTTTTATGTCCACCCAGGAGTATCTGCGAGTCTCAGCAATAAATCCGCCCTACGAATAGTTAGGTCAGGGGCTCCAAACCTGAGGTACATGTACATCTAGAGGTACATTTGCTCATTCAAAGGGGTACATGTAATGTTTGTTTATAGTTCCTAAAACCTGAAAGTTCTATTAAAATTCAGGGGAATTTTATTTTTCTGCTCACCTTTCTGTCATAAAAATTCAGGGGCACGTGCTCATCTGTCGAAAATTGAAGAGGTATAAGGTCAGAGAAAGCTTGAGAACCTCTGAGCTAGATTATAATTCATGGTCAAAATACACGACAAATATATATTCCACTATAATAATACACAGTTTGTTTATTGCTTACTTGGTCTGTCTCTCTGTGACGCTCTTAAGGATTTAGATAGGAGGAAATTTGGTAGGGTATACATGTATTGTAAGCATTGTATTGTGGATACCAAAGGCACATCCTTCAATGTGTAAACTCCTTCGCAAAGCCCGCGTCTACTGGCAAATCAAACGAAAAAACTCGGTAGAAAACGAGTGAATTTTCACGTGTGAATCTACTAGTGATCAGTATAATGTGTAACATCATTTGCTTTCGATACCCTAGCCCCCAAATGACGTTGAGTGATTTAATGTTCAAATGCTTTGATACTTGAATATTTTTGTCCGTGAGTGTGGGAGTTTCCACAGTAACCTAAATGCGATAGGTAATGAATTCAATTTAACTCAAGATCCTTCTAGTCCAATTTGACCAAAACCGACAAAACTTTACCAACTGTACCTGTTTCTCAGACCGCTTTCTCGTACAACTTCTCACGAAGACACAAAACCGTTGGAAAATCTCACGTACTTTCCCATTGTGACGTCATCAAAAATGCTATCATAATGAGTTTCCCATTATACCACATCGATTTAACAAGTTTCTCAGTTCACCACATCGCTATGACAAGTTTTTCAGTTGACCACATCGCTATGACAAGTTTCTCAGTTGACCACATCGCTATGACAAGTTTCTCAGTTCACCACATCGCTATGACAAGTTTCTCAGTTCACCACATCGCTATGACAAGTATTTCAGTTTACCACATCCTACTGCTTCATTCCCAATGTAATCATTTGTAGTACTTTCCTCTCTATTACTCTCATTGCCTGCAGCAGTTTGCTTCCATTGTAATCAAGTGATTGTCACCATTAGCCTTAAGATGTTAGCTTTAAGATTTGAAAACCCGATTCCTTGTACTATGGATTCATACTGTACTCTGTGATGCATCGGAATAAAGTTGATTCTTTTTATTTTAAGCGATCTGCACTTGTACACAGACTCTGATTCGAATCACCAATCAGCACCCGAATTCCTCCTGCTTGTGACGCAGGGGACATGAATGAAAAAATGATTGAGTGAAACGCACTATTTCCTTAAACTTTTAGCTCTTTCCTATGGATTCCTACAAACTTCTGCAAATCGCAATACAAGAAGAAGGGGAGTAATTGTTAGGAGCATCATCAATAGCCTTAAGATGATTGCATTATGAATTGAAATTCAATGGATATACATATACTGTTCTTAGCATTGTTGTCTGCAGCCCTGGGCCGTGGAGGCAGAAAATTTAGGTATAATTTAAGAAATCATTAGGTTGTTTCCATGAGCATAATAAATGTCTGACTCCGAGAGTTCAGGCAACATCTATTATATATCTCACTAACTGACAATCAGGCAAAAATATACTATATTGACTACGAGATTTAGACCTGGGTCTTCCACATAGAAAGCGTAGTTGTATGCTTGGTTGGAAATAATGTTTAGTTCTTTTTGAAATGCTATTAACTGTCATATGATTTGTTTCATATAAAAATTTGCTTATTAGGAAGAAAAGTATGGACATTAACTCTATGTATGAGTGTTGAGGTTGAATTTTTTGGGTAACAATGAGGTTGTGTAGGAGTAAAATACCGTAAATTTCATTTTAGTATTTGTGGTTCCGATGGAAAATTTATTGCTTGCCTAATTTTCCGGAATGGGCTCTCTCTCGGTGTCGCGTTTGTTATTGTCTGTTATTGCACCACGTTATGTGGACAAGCTGGATCTTCCAGTGATGCCCTCACTTGGCTCGTTCATTTGCATTGAATAACTCAGGGTGGCCCTAGAGGAATAACTTTAGACGACCCTGGCTCACAGGAGAAAAACTCTGGGATACCATCATGTTGTATGCTTGTGTATTAGAGGGAATTGAAGGTGCAGCCACTGTAGTCGAGTGGTATGCGGCCCGTGTTCTGTATCGGGTCTCTGCTTGTGCAGAAAGACTGCGTGCGGGTTCGAAACCCGGCAATGAATACGAGCTGTTTCTCGTTTCACGCCGTGAGCTCGCACTTATCGGTAAGACCTCAACCCCAACCCATGGACACATCCCAGGATCGTCGCATGGAGCTCACCATCATCCTTACTCTAAGAATGTTAACCTTAAGAATTTAAAAACCAATGTACTAAATGTCTATGTACTGTGTACTTGATTGGAAATAAAGATTGTTTGTTTGTTTGTTTGTTACAGAGGCCCCAGCCAAACGCTGGCCCTTAAATCTAAGTCCAAGTCTAAGTCTAAGGATTAGTTTGGGGTCGAAAGTCGAAACTCAAACCAACAATACAAATCACTGAAGGTTTGGAGCTGCATGGACTAGTCTCCTAAGCTCCAATAAATGAAAGAGTAATTTGGAGTCAGTATCCTGTATTGTCAAATCACAGCTAAACCTTTGTATTCAAAGCAGTGATTTCTTGATTTTAAAAATTGGTGACTTGAAAGGGAAATTTAGTTATGATTTTTGACACATTGCAAAATCGTATCAAATTAGAAGACTGAAACACAGTAAAACCACAAATATTGTATAATCATGATTTAAAGAAGTAACCTTCTGCTAACTACTGAGATAATTATCCTTATTTGGGGTATTGTGATGGTAAATTACTAGTATATTTTTAAGAAGTTTTGTATTATTTAGTTCAACTGATTTTGAGATGTAATTCTAATATATGAAATGTTTTTTTAATAGATGAAGTTTAGATATATCTGCAGGTTTTATGATTTATCATTGTAATTTTTATATAAAATTTCTAGGTACCATGTCTTGGCATTATGAAGCTCTAGGCTGTCATAACTGGTCTAGTAGCATCTGAAAATAGAATGTTTTTGAGCTTTTTGGATAACAAATGTAATGGGAGTAATAAATTAGCAAAATAGAGTACTTTACATAGTTAAATGTGTAGGATTTTTAACTAACTTAATTATCTAATTTTTCATTTTGTCATTTACTTTCAATGGCTCATTATGCATTTACATGATAGCCTAAAAGTTTGTCATTTTAATTCATTTATTTAACTATTGATGTTTATTGGATTTAATTTTTTTAATTTTTGTCATAATTCTTTAGTTTTTTAGTTCATACAAGGCTTTTACATCATTTTAGACTATTCTAGAGTATCATTGTTTATAATAAAATACAAACATAACTTCAAATAATATTATCTCTTTTAACCTTTTCACCCTGGATGGCACACATATGTACCACACTTAAATATACTCTGGGGTGAAAGAGTTGACTCATGCCCTAGTAGAGCAAGATGTAGTTAGTACAATTACTGGTCAAGTTCCATAATTTTTTTGATGGGTTAGCTATTATAAAAAACATTTTAGTTGTATTATTTGTTTATGTTGATCTGTTTCAGAGTAGAAAGAGTGCACAAGTCTCATGTCAGCTAATTTGAGTTTACCACTTGTCGTTGTTACTGGTCCTCCAGGTAAGCTCTACGAGAATCATGAATGCATTAAAATTAAGTCTAATCAGTTGGACCTGAGCTATAAGTAAAAGAGTTATTGATCAAGTGAATTAATAAGCCTCTAAATTCATTTAATTTCTTTTTCATTCTGTGAATTTCTGCAGAACTTTATTTTTGTTATTTATAAAGCAGGTGTTAGACTATGCTTGTTGCCAAATGGATTCTGCAAGCATTAACTCATTGTTAGATATATTTGTACATGTAAAATCCATTCATTTAACTAATGTTTTTATCATAGCATTGTATATGTTGTGGCTCAGTTTATTCTACATGTATCTTAACAAACAGTACACTTGATTACTTTTTTTTTTCAAAATGACTCATTCCTTATACATAACCATTTTCAAACATTTCCTGCATATCTATTCAGTACTGCTTAATTGATAGTGAATTCATTTTTTCCCTTTTTTTCTCAACTCTTCAGATGCTGTGTAATAATTTTTGGCTGCATCTTGATTTTGAGGTGACAAATAGAATTAAGTCCAGCAAAGCTAAGACTCTTTATTCATGTTTTTCTCAGATATGCGAAATAAAAATGCAAGGAATGATTAAATCTTACTGGTAAAAGCTACAGGTTGCTGTTTACAAGATGTATTTTCTATCCTATTTAACAAGTTGGATTACCTCTTCAATAGACAACAACACCATCAGTAATTTTAGTATCATGAACATACCAGGTCTAGACCAATATTTTTTTAACTGTTCCAAGCAATTTCAGTAATTCATTTACAAGCTCCTACTCACAACAATATTTTCTAAATGACTCTTTGAACAATTTTAGTATTTTTTTACAAGCTCCTACTCACAACAATATTTTCTAAATGACTCTTTGAACAATTTTAGTATTTTTTTACAAGCTCCTACTCACAACAATATTTTCTAAATGACTCTTTGAACAAGTTTAGTATTTTTTTGACAAATAATTACTTTTCAGGCATAGGCAAAACTACGCTGGTTCGCAAGCTGCTGGCCAGACTGCAAGATAAAGCTCCTGATGCAGCTGTGGGCTTCTACACAGCAGAGCAACGTGACAGTCACGGTAACAGGACAGGCTTCAACATCATCACCACTGATGGCCAGCAAGCACCTTTAGCTTTTATTCAAAGGTTGGGCATTAAGAAAACCTTAGCTGTGATTGTAGGTGTTCTAAGTACTTTACTGTTCACCTTGTTTATGTTGTGACTATGGTCTCTATTTTGTGACTGTGGCTCCTATTTGGTGTTTGTAGCCTTTATTTTGTGACTGTGGCTCCAATTTTGTGACTGTGACTCCTATTTTGTGACTGTGGCTCCTATTTTGTGACTGTGGCTCTTATTTTGTGACTGTGGCTCCTATTTTGTGACTGTGGCTCCTATTTTGNTTGATAGTGAATTCATTTTTTCCCTTTTTTTCTCAACTCTTCAGATGCTGTGTAATAATTTTTGGCTGCATCTTGATTTTGAGGTTACAAATAGAATTAAGTCCAGCAAAGCTAAGACTCTTTATTCATGTTTTTCTCAGATATGCAAAATAAAAATGCAAGGAATGATTAAATCTTAATAGTAAAAGCTACAGGTTGCTGTTTACAAGATGTATTTTCTATCCTATTTAACAAGTTGGATTACCTCTTCTCAATAGACAACAACACCATCAGTAATTTTAGTATCATGAATATACCAGGTCTACACCAATATTTTTTTAACTGTTCTGAGCAATTTCAGTAATTCATTTATAAGCTCTCACTCACAACAATATCTTCTAAATGACTTTAAACAATTTTAGTATTTTTTTACAAGCTCCTACTCACAACAATATTTTCTAAATGACTCTTTGAACAAGTTTAGTATTTTTTTGACAAATAATTACTTTTCAGGCATAGGCAAAACTACGCTGGTGCGCAAGCTGCTCGCCAGACTGCAAGATAAAACTCCTGATGCAGCTGTAGGCTTCTACACAGCAGAGCAACGTGACATTCATGGCAACAGGACGGGCTTCAACATCATCACCACTGATGGCCAGCAAGCACCTTTAGCTTTTATTCAAAGGTTGGGCATTAATAAAACCTTAGCTGTGATTGTAGGTGTTCTGAGTACTTTACTGTTCACCTTGTTTATTTTGTGACTATGGTCTCTATTTTGTGACCGTGGCTCCTATTTTGTGACCGTGGCTCCTATTTTGTGACTGTGGCTCCTATTTTGTGACTGTGGCTCTTATTTTGTGACTGTGGCTCTTATTTTGTGACGGTGGCTCCTATTTGGTGTTTGTTGCCTTTATTTTGTCTGTTGCTCCTATTTTGTGACTATGGTCTATTTTGTGTCTGTGACCCCTGTTTTGTTCATAAATGCTAGCCCAATGATGTGAACACTTTTGAGTATCTATGATACAAGATCATTGAGGGGAATACTTCACAGGTAACAACCACATTGTAGAATAACATAGCAGTGATATTTAAACTTTGAATCAATGCGTCCCCTTAGAACATATGGATGTACTTGTATTCTTTTTTGTGTTTTTTCCACTCGTGATTTGTCGCTTCGTAAACTTAAATTTAGGTCTAATTATCCCTGGACATGTTTTCCTCACAGCACTGCCATTAAAAAAATGTGTGCATACACGTCTGGAAAATATTATGGTAAATAAATAAATAGTCGTTATTCCGGTATTTATCACACAGTACAGTATAAATCCACGGTAAATAGGATCGGGTTTTCAATTGTTAACGCTACCATCTTAAGACTAGTGATGCTGTTCCCAGCGACTGTTCCCGTCCTCTGTTGTGCGACTTGAGGTAGAGGCTCGTAGGGGCGCTACATGAGGTAGAGGCTCGTAGGGGCGCTAGATAAGTATGATAATGAAGAAATTATGTTCATGGTCTCCAGTGTAATAAGCAAAACAAAAACGAGTGCTGCGTGGAAACTCGAACCAGAGATTTACGCATCACAAGTGGAAGGCGAGAACCCCTCTACTACTGCGCTACACAAAGGTTTACGTTGTGTGTTTTGTAACATGTGTTCTGCAACACACATCGCTGAACACTGGTAGTTCTGTCAAAACTTGTGTGCCGAACGTTGCGATAGAAGAACATGCACTAGAACAGTGCTCTTCAAAGTGTGGGGTGTGACCCACAGGTGGGTTGCGACCCACAAAAGGGTTGCGACGCACAGGTGGGTTGCGACGCACAAAAGGGTTGCGACGCACAGGTGGGTTGCGACCCACAAAAGGGTTGCGACGCACAGGTGGGTTGCGACCCACAAGGGGTTTGCGCGACCATTTAAAGGGGGTCGCGAAATGTAGGATCATACTTTTCTAATTTATGTAATAATGTTATTTTAGGATAAAATATATATATTTTTTGCGATAAATAATTAACAGTAGACCAAATTCCTTCATAAATATTAAATTTTTCTGCTTTATTTATATTTTATTCTTTAATTTGCAAAAGTTAAACGGGTCGTACAAAAATAAAATCATTTAAAGGAGGTCGCTGCGGATGAAAGTTCGAAGATCACTGCACTAGAACACTTAAAAGCGTGCTACTTTTTCCCCTCGTGAAGCACGTGCTGTAATAAATAACGTGTAAACTACTAGAAGNCGTAGGAGCGCTAGATAAGTGTGAAAATAAAGAAATGATGTTCATGGTCTCCAATGTAAGAAGCAAGACAAAATCGAGTGCTGCGTCGAGACTCGAACCAGAGATTTACGCATCACAAGTGGAAGGCGAGAACCCCTCTACTACTGCGCTACACAAAGGTTTACGTTGTGTGTTTTGTAACATGTGTTCTACAACACACATCGCTGAACACTAGTAGTTCTGTCAAAACTTGTGTGACGAACGCCTCGTTAGAAGAACATGTACTAGAACAGTGCTCTTCAAAGTGTAGTTTGCGACCATTTAAAGGGGGTCGCGAAATGTAGGATCATACTTTTCTAATTTATGTAATAATGGTATTTCAGGATAAAATATATAATTTTTTGCGATAAATAATTAACAGTAGACCAAATTCCTTCATAAATATTAAATTTTTCTGCTTTATTTATATTTTATTCTTTAATTTGCAAAAGTTAAACGGGCCGTACAAAAATAAAATCATTTAAAGGAGGTCGCTGCGGATGAAAGTTCGAAGACCACTGCACTAGAACACTTAAAAGCGTGCTACTTTTTCCCCTCGTGAAGCACGTGCTGTAATAAATAACGTGTAAACTACTAGAAGTTCAGTTTATGGATTTGTTGCTCGCCATACAATTTCTCAGAATGTCCGAGAAAATCAAACTGTTGTGGGGAACAAAACTTCAGAAGCTTTAGCATGTGCATATTTTCCTCTGTCCGTGCGATGCTCATTAGATTATCAAGTGGCACCTTAATTAAGCAAGCCACATCCGTAGCTGAGACCTCAGAGATAACGGGAAGCCCGCTGTGCTGCCACCCACAGATAGCGGGAAACCAGCTAGGTTAATACAATCTGAGCGATTGAATTTTCTCAAAGTTACCTGAGTTTTAGCGGTTTTGCGTGCACGTATAGAGTGGAGTAGCTTTAATTTTTACAGAAACTCTAAGAAAATGAGTCGAAAGAAATGAAATTTTCCTTCAAATATAAAGAGGTAAATCATTTGAAAGACAACCTACTCAGTTTATGTAATTTTAATTCTCGGAATCCATGATGCACTGGACGTGTTAGTAAATACGAGTATCTCTTATTATTCATAATTTAGGCTAATGAGTTGTGTATAGAGGCGTAACAGTTTAATGTGTAGACGAGTATTCATGCATTCAGAATGACTTACCTAAAAATAGGAAATAAAAAATAGGTAGAATAGGAAAACCTCATTTATTCTTAATTAACCTCGAACAACAGATGAAATGATACAGTTTCTTTTTATAGGTCACATTACTGTCTAAATAAAGACTCGTATGTTCCAAGTTTAGGGCTCATAGTTTGCTAGTGATATATGGTCATAGTTAGCTATAGTCATAGTGACTTTACGTGCTTAACTAGTCATGATGACTATATTTAACTAAAGTCATAGTGACTATATATGAAGAAATGGGATCATACATGGAGAAATGTGACCATGTATGAAGAAATACGACCATATATGAAGAAATGGGACAACGTATGAAGAAATAGGAGCATGTATGAAGAAATAGGACCATTTATGAAGAAATAGGACCATACATGAAGAAATACGACCATACATGAAGAAATACGACCATACATGAAGAAATAAGACCATGTATGAAGAAATAGTAACCATGTATGAAGAAATAGTGATCATTTATGAAGAAATAGGACCATATATGAAGAAATAGTGACCATGTATGAAGAAATAGAACCATATATGAAGAAATAGCACCATGTATGAAGACATGGAACCATGTATGAAAAAATAGGTAGAGGCTCGTAGGAGCGCTAGATGAGCTTGACAATAAACTAGTAGAGTGGCTTAAGATGTTGTATTTCATGACAGGGAAGAAGACGGTCGCAAACTGCCGATGGTGGGCCGCTATGCCGTTGATGTGACAGCCTTTAAACGCGTCGCTCTTCCACTCCTGACGAAGGTCTTGACTAATTGGGTCTTCTTGTCTTGCCAACGACAAGGTCTTGACTAATTGTCACCTTGTCGTGTTAAAGATAAGGTCTTGACTAATTGTCACCTTGTCTTGTTAAAGATAAGGTCTTGACTAATTGTCACCTTGTCTTGTTAAAGATAAGGTCTTGACTAATTGTCACCGTGTCTTGTTGAAGATTAGGTCTTGACTAATTGTCACCTTGTCTTGCCAAAGACAAGGTCTTGACTAATGGAGTCACCTTGTATAACCGAAGACAAGGGTTTTAATGTATCCTATAATTATCCTGCCTGTGAATGTATCCCAGTAGGTGTATGTTAGATATACATATTTTAAATTCATCTTACGTGTATCCTAGATCTATCCTAGTGATGTATCCTAGATCTATCTTGGTGTTGTATCCTAGTGGTGTATCCTAGATCCATCCTAGTGGTGTATCCTAGATCTATCCTAGTGGTGTATCCTAGATCTATCCTAGTGGTGTATCCTAGATCCATCCTAGTGGTGTATCCTAGTGGTCTATCCTAGACCTATCCCAGTGATGTATCCTANCGCTCTTCCACTCCTGACGAAGGTCTTGACTAATTGGGTCTTCTTGTCTTGCCAACGACAAGGTCTTGACTAATTGTCACCTTGTAGTGTTAAAGATAAGGTCTTGACTAATTGTCACCTTGTCTTGTTAAAGATAAGGTCTTGACTAATTGTCACCGTGTCTTGTTAAAGATTAGGTCTTGACTAATTGTCACCTTGTCTTGCCAAAGACAAGGTCTTGCCTAATGGAGTCACCTTGTATAACCGAAGACAAGGGTTTTAATGTATCCTATAATTATCCTGCCTGTGAATGTATCCCAGTAGGTGTATGTTAGATATACATATTTTAAATTCATCTTACGTGTATCCTAGATCTATCCTAGTGATGTATCCTAGATCTATCTTAGTGTTGTATCCTAGTGGTGTATCCTAGATCCATCCTAGTGGTGTATCCTAGATCTATCCTAGTGGTGTATCCTAGATCTATCCTAGTGTTGTATCCTAGTGGTGTATCCTAGATCCATCCTAGTGGTGTATCCTAGTGGTCTATCCTAGACCTATCCCAGTGATGTATCCTAGTGGTGTATCCTAGATCTATCCTAGTGGTGTATCCTAGTGTTGTATCCTAGATCCATCCTAGTGGTGTATCCTAGATACTCAACAAGAAGCCACGATTTGCCAAAAGTTTAACCAAAAATCCCTGCAATGGCTGCTGTTCTATCATACTTAATTTTAAATAAATTTCTTACGTTGCTACTCCCTGTATAACTTGTTAATATTTCAGGCAACCACCACACACTCTGTTCTCGTCATAGACGAGGTGGGCAAAATGGAACTATTAAGTGAGGCTTTCAGTCGCTCACTATCTGGCGTGCTAAGTACACGACGCTGTGCGCTGCTCCTCACCATCCCAGTTCCAGGGAGAGGAAAGCCTATCCCTCTTGTGGAACACATACGCAAGCATCCTGACGCTCTTCTAGTCACGGTATGTTGCTTCACGTCTCGCTGGATATCTTATCGCGATCTTCAACTCCTTTTTCTTGTTTATTTAATTAAGATAATGTAGTAAAATTTATAATACTGATGAAACAGTAATTAGTCATTGCGTAAATGTAGTATACTAATAATAATGAAACAATGATAAGTCATTAAGGAAATGTAGTATCATCAACACTATAATATAAAACGCCAAGTGTCTTCTTAAAAAAGTATATAATTTGTTGTGCTTAATTTCTCCTATGTTATTACAATGGGATTCTCCCTCAAATACTGGTACGTAAATTGGTAGACTTTCAGATGTATAGATTCTTAACCGCTGGAGTTAAATCCGTAGACTTTGTGATTAGGTCTGAGAATTTGTTGCTTTAAGTTCTTCCTTCAAATGCATGATATTAAAACCCGTTATTTTTAACTGGCATACACACTAGTACTAATAATAATAATGAAACAGTGATAACTCATTACGTAAATGTAGTGTACTAATATAATAATGAAAGATGAATAAGTTATTATATAAGTATTTTATTTCGTTCAGAAATGACACGATTACAACTAGGAACATTAACAAATGTTTGCAGCATCTGAAGCTCCATGGGCCTGACAAGCCCGGTCACCTTTTTTTATACTTATTAATTTCGAGAAATACAAAATTAGCAGGTACATATCATTGATGTGTTTCCAATGAATAAAGTTCATTCTAGTAATTCCAAACTGAAAAAAAAAATATTTCTATGAAAAACAGACCTCGTGCGTCCGATTGTCTTTCTAGGTTGAAAAAGAAATCTGTGATCACAATGGAGATAATTTGTGCAGTTGAATCGTTCCAATCGCAACGACCAGCAGTTACTGGACCACCTCTACACCGTCCTCTCTGCCACCATCTCGTGACCACTTCTTCTCAATGAAATGAAGAAATGAATACGTGAATTATTAAACTAACTTCCTGCTGAAAAAAAACAGCATTAATCATCTATCATTGCTAGGCACCACCTGATTTGGTTGTCTCTTCCATGGTTAGGATATCCTGGTGAAATTTTTCCCCTAGATCATCACTGACAGCTTTTAGGTTCAATAAGTGGATATTTAACGACATTCGGCAGCTAATATAGGGTGTCCATAAAGTCTCTCATAAAGTCTCAACAGCACTTCCTTCACAAACAGGATCCCTGAAACACACAAATGCAAAATGTGATTAAAAACTTTAATAAACACTGAATACAAAGAACAAACTCTGGATAAAATATTTTATCAATTCCATTTGTAATAAATTTTTGAAATGTTAAAAAGACTTTATGGACATCCTGTATTTTCATAATTTTTGAGGTCTTGAATGAGCTGATGGCAGTTTTCTTCTTTGAGATCCCCAGAAAATTCTGGACATGAATAATTTCCATGCAGAGCTCTCCTTCATGTTCAATTTTTCTTTGAAGGTAGTAGAATAGAATAGAATGAGGCATTAGGAACAAGCCTTTTGGCTCATTCTTGGGTTGATACTAAAGTCCCATACCGTAATTCTAGCCCCGATGGTCAAGCACAAACAGACCACGGCGGTTGCGGGTTTCGAACCCGGGTCTTCAAGCATTGCAAGCGGGTTTGCTCACCAGTCGACCAAGCTGGTCGTAATATCATTCGGTAGCTTCCAGATCTGTTAGCCAACAAAGTTTCTTTTTTCGAGTTTGCCACCACTTAGTTTCGCAAATTTTTCCCTCGACTGTAAAAACCCTTTTCCAGTTTAGTCCATGGCTTTTTCAAAGATTTTCATAAGGCCCAGTTTGATGTGTAGTGTACCTCACTGCTCATAACTCTTTAAAATAATAAAAACATCTCTCCAATCTTTTGTTTTTGTAGCATTCCTTTCTAGTCCGACTGTCCCACAAACATAGACAACAACAAAATTATAAATATATGATTTTCAGGTCACCATATAATCTGCAGTTACACTGGTCATATTTTTACAGCAGTAAGTAAAAAGTTCACTGGAATGGAATATTTTTGGTTTCCTTAGTGTAACGAGACTGCTTTTAAGCTGAACTTTGATTCATCTACATATAAGTAGACGCTATTCTTCAGGGTTTTGATCTTCACTTAAACTGGTCATATCGTCAGGTCGTTAGTTGCCTAGTCACCAACAACCCTGTAGGAATTCAGGCCACATGTGTGTGTGTCCTACATTATTATGGTTTCCGACTAAGTGGAACGAGAACTAGGTTGAAGCTTCCGCTGACTCGGTCGTATGATGTTCGATCGGGGTCAGGACCTTGTCACGTGGAGACGGCATTTCGGTCATCTCCGAAGCCTTGATTTGAAAGCGGACTATACTCATTCGAAGTGTAATCGTCAGCCTGTCAGGTTCTCCTTAATTCCTTGATTCTCCTAATTGTCATTACCAGTAAAAAGCTACGACGTTCCACTTGGCTTAGCTTCTCTGTATTGTTCTACGAGTCTACCGTATCATCTTTATAATAAACGATTGGAAACGTCCCAGTTCGTTCTTTCCTGCGATAGAGGAGGATCTCGGTTCGGTGGTACGCTCCTAGGCACGAACCACCTCAGGTAGAGATTTACGATTTAAAGAATCTTACTGAAAAGAAGCACCCCGACAAAATTTTTAAAACGCCAAGTAAAAAGTTCACTGGAATGGAAGGTTTTGGTTCCCTTAATGCAACAGGACAGCTTTTAGGCTGAATTTGGATTAATCTAAAAGTAGACGCTATTCTTCAGAATTATAAGTTTCAATTTCTTCCATCGGCCCTAAAATATCTCCGCTGAAACACAAACCATCTTGCAGCTTGTAATAAGTACGTAAAGCCAAGTTTCTTTTTCTAAACAGAAAATTCTGTTACGCTTAACCAGATAATTTCATTCTTGAAGTCCTGAACCTAAAACCTCTGCTTGTTGTTTGGAAAATATTACATTTCAAACAGAATCTTTTAGTTCATTTTGTTGAATCAGCAGAGCGTCGTCTAACTTTTTAGGGCTGTTTGGAAAAAGTGATTCAGACCGGAATATTTCCGACGCACACGTACAGTGGAACCTCGAGATACGAGTTTAATTCGTTCCAGCACTGAGCTCGTATGGAGAATTTCTCGTATCTAGAACAAACTTCCCTCCCCTTGAAAATAAAATCATAAACTCGTAGATCCTCACGCTACGAGAGAACAAGAAACACTGATTTACAAGGGGGAAATCCGGGTCGAGGTGGATCGAGAAATGCGCGTCACGTATACCAGCCTGGCTCGCGGCTCGTTACGCGAGCCAATGATCGTATTTAGAGTAGAATTTTTCGCTCATACTTTCTTTGTATCTTGAATTTTCGTATACAAAGCTGTTTATTATCTCGAGCTTCCACTGTATTAGCAGCCGCAGAATATTCAATGAAAGATCCAGATCTGTATGTGCCTCAAGTCTTCCTCCGATGAATATGAATCGATAACATCCCAGTTGCTTCGAGGTGTTGGGATAGAAAAATTTTCTCCATGAGAAACTAGCCTTTTGTTTGAAGTCACATTTAGATATTGTATTTTGCTCTTGTTTTTATTTGAAAAGAACGTCACTTTGATTTAACAAAAATAGAAATTTCAGTGACTAGTTATCTAACGCTAAAGTATTGAAACTGCAAGGAATATGGATTTTATCTTACTTTTCAACTATTGCCGATCCAACCAATTTCCTACGATGTCTAATGAATGAGCTCGTTGATGTGTTTCTGCAAATCATTGATGTTATACTCGTTTATTTGTTTCTTTTTTTGCATATTGTGCTTGTCCAGGTATTTGACGTGAACTATACTAAAAAGATACACATTCTTGTGAAATCAGTGAAACTTGAATGGTTTTGTTGTGTTATAAAACTTCTATATTTTATAAAACATTCAGGAGCGATATTTCTGTACAGATAGAAATAGAGTACCTTCCAATAAACAAATTATTTGTGTGTATTTCTGTATATTTTGTAAAACTATATTTTCATATTTTAAAACCTACATAAGCGTTTCTTTTGTGCGAATAGAAATAGAATATTTCTCAATATAGTGCATAATACTTTCCATAGAATTGAACAATTTTTAGTAGTCTACTATTAATTCAAAAATAGAATAAATTTATGTAATAACACCATCTGTGAACAATACTATAAATAGACGCTGAAAAACTGAATAGAAAATCGTGAGATGGATCAGAGTAAGCAGATCAGTTTGCAGCCCAACTAAAGCACGAAAAATGTTTCGAAAATGAGATACTATAAAATTGCCGAGCCAGGTTTTCAGCCTGCAATTTTTTAACTTTAGAAGTTTCAATATTGAAGAATAAATGCGAGCAGGATCCATGCTTTCATTGCCAGGAAGTTTGAATACAAGTCAAAGAACATAATATTCCCGCTCTATAAAGCGATAGTCCGGCCACATCTGGAATAAGCAGTGCAACTCTGGTCTTCTACCCTACGAAGAGATATTAATAAAATGGAGAAATTTCAGTGCAAAACAATGAAAATGATTTGTGAACTCCGTTATCTCAACTACGAAAGACGTCTTCAACAACTTGAACTCATCTCCCTATAACAAAGAAGACTGCGAGGACAACTCATTGAGACCTATAAGTATCTCAACGGCCTTAACCATGTTACCCTGGAAGGGCTTTTCCAAAGAGACGATAAAGTGCAAACCAGAAATAACGATAGAAAAACTAATAACAGAGAACTTCAAGACATCCCATGCTCTAAATTTCTTTACAACTCAAATTGCTGAAACTTTGAGCCTATTACCCGAAAACATTGTTTCTGCTGGCACTGTGAACACATTCAAAAACTGTCTCGAAAAAGATTACATGAGTAATGCTCAGTATTGATTTTATATCCCTAGCCCCTTGGGTCAGTGTATGATAATGGCACAAGTGCGTGACTGAAATGAGTGTGTGTGAGTTAGGTGTGTGTACGTTTCGGAAATTGCTTTGTGTGATTGAGGTGTACTTGCAGGATTAATGCCTTTACTGTAAAAAGCATGAAATTTGGGAGTGCAACTCAAGTAAACTAAACTGCTCGTACCTGTTGCCATATCTCGCTTTATCGTCGCTTCAAGCATCACTGTACTTCACTCAAGATCTTATTTACAAGTACCATAACCATTCTTAAGATGATAACATCAAGATGATAAAATCCAATGTACATGCGCTGTATACTCTATTGAAAATGAAATTCATCTATTCTATTCTACGTATTGTACTGCAAACGACGAGGTCTTTCACTAGCGTCCCAACATAACGAGAGAGACAAGTGTTTGTGTGGTGCTCTTTTTAGTTACATAAAGGTGCGTAGTTAAATTAAACACCTGTGTGGTTCAGTGTGTGTGTGTGTGTGTGTGTGGAGTGGCGACCAGCAAGGGAGACTAGTAGTTGATCCTTTGCTATTCGAACGTTAACATCTGTGATCACCTGCTGTCGTTGTTGCTTTGTTTTGAATATTATTACGTGATGCTTTTGCAATAAAGAAAACTTGAAATATTTTCACGTAACTCTTGTGCGATACGCAAAACTTACAAAAATCCTTTGAAAACAAACTGTTATTTACTGCATTAACCTGCAACGAAGAAGTTGTGGAAAATAAATGATTGTTGTTGTGAATGCTGGCTCAAAACTTGGCCATGAGGCACAAGCTAGCTGGACTGAACGATTAAAAGACCACAAGTTGGTGTTAGTTTTGTACAGGGTGTCCATCAAGTCTCTTTACCATTTAAAAATTCATCACAAATGCAATTGATGAGATATTTTATTCAGATTTGTTTTATTGTATTCAGTGCTTATTAAAGTTTTGAATCACATTTTGCATTTGTGTGTTTCAGGGATCCTGTTTGTGAAAGAGGTGCTGTTGAGACTTTATGAGTGACTTTTATAAGTGACTTAATGAGAGACTTTATGGACGCCCTGTATAAATGTTTTGATCACAGCAGTACAGCTGCGTCAATAGATCGACTACGATGCACATCTGTGCAGGTTCCCTGTGTAATAAATGTAGCCCAAACAGAGTTCCAACAAAAATTTGAATGAGAGTTTTTAGCGCGAATACAAACCCACGAAGCTTTCGATTTTCTCAGCGAAAATCAAAATCTTGGTCTGAAAAATAAAGTGCTAATAATTTTGTTACTCGGTGTTATCCGTAGATGATTTCAGGATATAATCTCATTTAGTTTAATATTTTTTGACTGTTCAGGACTTTTTTATTGAGGTAAACACCTAAGCCCCATAATGTATTAACATTGTTACTCTATGACTGGTAACACACTAAACTTTCTACCTCATGCTTGTTTGCTATGTAAGATACTTGTTTATTGAGGTAAACGCTTAAGTCCCGTAACTTGTGAAGATTGTTGCTATAAAACTCGTAATGAAACTAAACTTTTTACCTCAAGCATGTTTGTACAGATACTGCTAGACACATCCGGTACAGGGTGGCCCATAAGTTACTGACCCTTTTAAAAACGCCATAAATATGAAACTAGTTAACAAGGATAGGTATGAACTGATGGTAGTAAAGATACACAAAAAATAACTTTAAAATCCCCTCTTCAAAATAAAAGTAACTTCTTCTCTCTACCATTCCTAGTTATAAAGTTATAGCGTTTATAAAATGATCAGTAACTTATGGGACACTGTAATTTTACAGTTATAGCGTTTATAAAATGATCAGTAACTTATGGGACACTGTAATTTCATAGTTATAGCGTTTATAAAATGATCAGTAACTTATGGGACACTGTAATTTTACAGTTATAGCGTTTATAAAAAGATCAGTAACTTATGGCGTGTACGGCATGGGACTTCGGTATTGAACCAAGAATGGGTCAAACGGCTCGTTCCTATTGCCTTATTCTATTCTATTCTATTCTTATGGGACACTGTAATTTCATAGTTATAGCGTTTATAAAAAGATCAGTAACTTATGGGACACTGTAATTTCACAGTTATAGCGTTTATAAAAAGATCAGTAACTTATGGGACACTGTAATTTCACAGTTATAGCGTTTATGAAAAGATCAGTAACTTATGGGACACCCTGTATAAAGTACGGTGTTCGGTATGCTAAACGCCTTAAGTGTTGGGACCACCACTAATTCCAGTGCAATTTATTTAGTTTTTACCTTCACTGATTCAACAACGCCATGTTTTCTGTGATCACCTAGATTTTGAAGAGCGAGTTAAAGTGATTGCTATCAACTTACTGACTTAAACTGTATAAAATGAATGATGTTTTCGATGTCATATACGTGTATGTCCCGCACGTGTATGTCACGCACGTGTATGATATCACGCACGTGTATGATGCCACGCACGTGTATGATGTCACGCACGTGTATGATGTCACGCACGTGTATGATGTCACGCACGTGTATGATGTCACGCACGTGTATGCTGTCACGCACGTGTATGATGTCACGCACGTGTATGATGTCACGCACGTGTATGATGTCATACACGTGCGTAATGTCACACATGTATATAATTTTCTAGAAGTACTGCATTTTGTGTTCAACTTTGCATACTGTGGCTGCATTGATTGTCCTCGAGCTATGCATTCCGTTGGCTAAACTCTGCCCGGTCATTACTTCACTTTTATCGATCATTCCCTGACTTTTGTACCCCTTTATCAACGTATTGTGTACCCCATCATTTGTTCCTTAACTTTTGTGCCCCATCATCACGATATTTTGTTCGCTGCAAAGTATGTGAAAATCTTGCCAATTGCAGCAATGGGTCGGACTTTCCGCGGCCAACGGTCACGTTTAATGATCGTGTTACTTTTTTCTGTATCTTTGATACGTAGGAATCCTAGCTCGTGTGGTTCAGTGTTAGACGTGAACCTATTTTTGAAAGGCGGTTATTCCATGCAAACTAGTAGACCCACACGTGAAAATTCACGTGTTCTTTACTGAATTTTTTCGTTTGAAGGACACCCTTACACCCTTTCGGGCTTTGCGAAGGAGTTTGCACATTGAAGGATGTGCCTTTGGTATCCACAATACAATGCTTACAATACATGTATACCCTACCGAATTTCATCCTATCTAAATCCTTAAGAGCTCCACAGAGAGACGGACCAAACAAGCAAGCCACTTAACAAACTGCATTATTATACTAGACGACAGTTCCCATTGAAATTCCACGATTTAGATTTGAATAATTTGTGATTATTATAAAGATAAATGTATTCAAGATTTACGTCGAATTATTGTGTTTTAAATGAATACTTTTTATAAATATAGACAGAACTTCCGTTCTGTACCTTATCTACCGATAACATGGCCCGGATTGTACCCGTTGAAATTCCTTGATTTAAAAGTGACAAAATTCAGGTTCTATGAATAAAATACATTTTTCAGTTTTACCAGTGGTTCTATCAGAATTTGAATATTTTTCATGAATATATACAAAACTTCTATTCTGTATCTTTCTTATTGATAACATGGCCATGTAAGAGAAGAAAGCTAATAACAGAAAAATGATGTATGTTATACCGTATGTCCCACAAATACCCGAACCGAGTATTTATTTTCCCGTATCAGTAATACCATCATTCGACTTATTGTATGCTCTTTGCTATAGATTAATTTTGAGGGATAATTTTGCTAGAAATAAAATGCTTATGGTATTCTTATTCTATCACCAGCTTGGTCGACTGGTGAGCGAACCTGCTTGCGAGCGGAAAGACCCGGGTTCGAATCCCGCTGCCGACATGGTTGACGCGGCTAGAAATACGGCATGGGACTTGGGTAAAACAACCGAATAATTATCGAAAAAATTATCCGACCCAAGAATGGACCGGAAGGTTCGTTCCTATAGCCTCATTCTATTTTATTCTATTCTATTCTATTCTTATGATGGTATTACTGATACGGGACATACGGGTTCGGGTTTTTTTGGGACATACTGTAGTGATCCGGTGCCTTTGGTATCCACAATACAATGCTTGTAATACATGCATACCCGTTCTGATTTCAGTTCAATAATTTTTCTTCAGTAATAGATAGGAAGTAATGGGACGGACACACACAGATACAGAGAGATGGAGATACATAGTCGATTATATATGTAGAAAATAATGGAATGAGTTTCGTTTTACTGCGGGAATAAGTTTTTCTTTTCATCGGTCTCTGCTAGTATTTTCTCGAGTATTATTTGGCTGAACGTTGAGCAAAACCAAAGTATTTCAAACGCTAACTGTAGATAATTTGTAACTGGTAAGTATGCACTGTCCTTGATCGTTTATTAATGAACAATCATTACTTTTATTGCCGCCTATTTATTTAGTCAGGCAACAGACACGATGACACTGACTTTGATTGATTATAATAGAAGCCAAACCCTCAACCCCCATTCACTGATCACATTGAACAAGGTAACCCCCCCAACCCCCATTCACTGATCACATTGAACAAGGTAACCCCCAACCCCCATTCACTGATCACATTGAACAAGGTAACCCCCAACCTCCACTCGTTAGTTCGTACAGCTCGTCCTCTGGAAAATGTCCTTTTTGTTCGCCGTTTACTCATATTTTTCTTATGATTCCGTGTGTTTTTGGGGCAAAGATACAAGTTTAACACGTTGCCTCAGATTGCCTGATTGGTGTAAAACTTCACTTTGTACGCATAGTCACTAGAAGGATCTGAAAAAATTACAGAACCTAACCTAAGTGGTACACATACGTACCACTTCGGAGTCAACGTGGTAATGCATGAACTTGAATAAAAGTCTATTACATTTGAAGAATTGAATGTAATAAAAACAGTTTAATATTCTCCCCTGGTAATTGGGAATCAAAAAAGGAGTCCATTTGATTAGCGCCCCGTATTAACAGAAGCTAATCCCACCCCCCCCCACACAGAACAAATTAAATAATTGGCTTAACCGCTCCCAAACGACAAAAAAAACAGTTAGGAGAAAAAAACTAAATGATTTACCTCGAATTTAAGCATCACGAACACATCATTTTAACTGAACATTCCGCAATGAGAAAACAATGAGTGGTGAGTGATGGTGGAGTGGTGAGTGATGGTGGAGTGGTGACAGTGATGGTGGAGTGGTGACAGTGATGGTGGAGTGGTGACAGTGATGGTGGAGTGGTGAGTGATGGTGGAGTGCTGACAGTGATGGTGGAGTGGTGAGTGATGGTGGAGTGCTGACAGTGATGGTGGAGTGGTGACAGTGATGGTGGAGTGGTGACAGTGATGGTGGAGTGGTGACAGTGATTGAGTAGTGTCACTCACACGTGCAACACTAACACAGGCTGCCACGTGCAGCACTAACAATCCATCTAGTGCTAGTTTTGACATGGTCTACAAGAAAAAACTATTAAAAAACCATAAAGATTAATAGATTACGAGTAATAATAAATCATATTAATATGTTTTTAAAGGTCATAAAAATGGAAAAAATTTCGTGCGCTTTTCATCTTCAACCCATTACTTTTCAGTTATTAATGAAAATTGGCAATTTGAAAATATCAAGCGGAAATGCAGTCTCCAGTGAGTGTTGTACAGCAAGCGTTGCTTAGCTACGACAAGGAGAGCGCTGACACTCATATGATAAGCTCTTGGTTAGTTCCAGTGAACTATCTGCCACCTGTGCACGCTAACTTTTACCGCTTGAAACACACCAAAAACCAATGATGTATTTTTTTGTATTCTTGCGTTCGTTCGTTTCGGTATTGCAAGCACGAATAAGTATTCGTGTTTTCGTTCGTTTCGGTATTGCAAGCGCGAATGAGTATTCGTGTTTTCGTTCGTTTCGGTATCGCAAGCACGAATTAGTATTCGTGTTTTCGTTCGTTTCGGTATCGCAAGCACGAATGAGTATTCGTGTTTTCGTTCGTTTCGGTATCGCAAGCACGAATGAGTATTCGTGTTTTCGTTCGTTTCGGTATCGCAAGCACGAATGAGTATTCGTGTTTTTGTTCGTTTCGGTATCGCAAGCACGAATGAGTATTCGTGTTTTCGTTCGTTTCGGTATCGCAAGCACGAATGAGTATTCGTGCATTCGTTCGTTTCGTAATCATGTGTGTTGCTGCACTCATTCGTGTCGTATGCACAAATGTACGAGTTCTATGAACCGTAAAACTGAATTCCTGCTTGTTTTAACCTTGATTACATCAATGTTCATTTCCTCAAATTTCAGCATTTCTAATAATCGAAGAAAAGTGCAGCGAAAAAAAGCCGGTGGGGCTAGATCTGGTGGGTATGGAGCCATTCAGCGCTTCATAAATACTATGATCGAGTGAAAGTGCTCGGTATTCTATTGTATGTAGTCCCATGAGTACGGTAGTGTATTCACTGTTTGTTAGGCAAAAATCTAATTTATTTTGTATGATTCTAACCTACAAATTGAAATACATTTAATTTTTCATTATAGGTAAAAAGTAAAATGTGCTGTTTTTTGTTCGGTATACTTTGGCATTTCACAAGTATTCGCAACCTAAACAAATTACCCTCCTTTTCAATTTATCAAGGGCATCATTCCCCGTTCATTCAATCCATAATGGACGTCATTACCTTCTAAATTAATTCATTTTAGGCGTTATTTCCTTCTAATTTAATTCATTTTAGGCGTTATTACCCTCCTATTCAATCCATTACAGGTATCATTACCTTCATGTTCAATCCACTGTAGACACCATTACCCTCATACCTGATCCATTACAAGTATCATTACCCTCATGTTCAACATATTATACAATTAATGTAACCAAATCAACATGTTCATCACAGTTACAAATTTTCTTTATTACTTCTTACCGTTTTTTTCATAGTTAGCATGCCTTATTTCTGGATGTGACGAATAAATAACACGGACGTCTCGCTGCTGCAGTTAATGGGACTAAAAGAATAGAATAGAATGAGGCTACAGGAACGAACCTTCTGGCCCATTCTTGGGTCGGATAATTACTTCGATAATTATTCGGTTGTTTACCCAAGTCCCATGCCGTATTTCTAGCCGCGTCAACCATGTCGGCAGCGGGATTCGAACCCGGGTCTTTCCGCTCGCAAGCAGATTCACTCACCAGTCGACCAAGCTGGTGCTTAAATTTTCGCTCTAAAGGCACTTTTCTAGGATTACATTGAAAAACAATCAAGTTCTAAATAAATGAATAAATAAATCAATTCACCGAAAAGAGCATTTGCAATTAATTTTGTCAGTAATTTTACATTGTTAAATGCTAATTAGACAAAAAGATATGAAAGTTTGACAAACTTGATTTATTAGTATTAAAATTATTCAGTCAAATATTCCGTTTCGAATTATCAAATGGTTTACTAAAGAACTTGAAAATAATTTTTAGTCGTATGTACTATTTCATGATTTTACCTCTGTGTTAAATTTATTTTCATTGTAAAAAGAGAGTTTACAGGCATGTGTTTGTTTTCAGTATTTTGTCAACAAACCTTTGTACCATGCAATGTTTCTTCAGCAAAAGTAATTGAAAATAATTCTCTGTTTATGTTTCATATAAAATTCCTTGAATGTAATTAAAAGATTTAACAAGGCTGCTGATGTTAGTAATTTATTAATTCGTATGCAGGTCAGAAAAGGTAAGCTGTAGTAAAAGTTCAGGAAAAATTAAATGTTTTCCAGTTCCTCTGCCTCCGAGCTTTAGCTGTTAACTACCACAAAAGCTGCAAGTTCTCACTTCTTCTTAAAAGAGAATAAGCAACTAACAGTAGACCTTGAAAGTAATGTACAAAAAATGGGAAAAAAAATTGTGAAATGAAATAATGTTTATATTGAAAGATGTATAGAACATAGAATAGCAGAACCCCGGCTATCCTTCGCTAAATATTTGAATTTCTCTCTTTTTTGCAGGTTGGAACAAAGAAAACATCGTAAACAAAAGAAATAAATTAACCTGCCTTCAGACCTGGGGCTACATGGACTAGTTTTCGAAGCCCTAAATTAACACGACGAAGAAGAAGAAGAAGAAGAAGAAGAAAATATAACAATCGTTTGCACTGCTGTATTTACCCGCTACGATGATATTAGGATTTACGACAACAATGTCACCACTGGCTATAAGATGTTAGCTGTAAGATTTGAAAACCCGTTTCCTTGTACTGTGGATTTATACTGTATTCTGTGATACATCGGAATAAAGTTGATTTAGTCATTTCTACTACGTCGTGTTTATTTGTGGCTTCGAAAACTAGTCCGTGTAGCCCCAGGTCTGAAGGTATGTTTAGTTTGTCCTTTGTTTACAATCCGTACAACCTGCAAAAGAGAGATTTCAAATATTTAACAAAAGATGGGGAGAGATTCTGCTATTCAAAATTCTATGAATATTTCAATGTTAACAATATTTCATCTTCACAAATTATATTCACCCAGTTATTTGTATACTACAATACATATAACATGGCATGGGACTTGAGTATCACGGCATGGGATTTGGGTATCGCGGCATGGGATTTGGGTATCGCGGCATGGGATTTAGGTATCGCGGCATGGGATTTGGATATCACGGCATGGGATTTGGGTATTGTGGCATGGGATTTGGGTATTGTGGCATGGGATTTGGGTATCACGGCATGGGATTTGGGTATCACGGCATGGGATTTGGGTATCACGGCATGGGATTTGGGTATCACGGCATGGGATTTGGGTATCGCGGCATGGGATTTGGGTATCGTCCTTATTCTGTTCTATTCTATTCTAATAAATTCAAGACTCTCACACTACCGGGTGTGCAACAATAATTTTACCTCCGGTCCAAAATAGTTGGTGCAAAAGCCAAAAACAGTCCTAAGTTTCAGTGTTTCATTTGTGTTATTTTCTTGCATGTACATTGTCAATTCAAAGTGTACCAGTGATATGTGAAGTGTATGATTAAGTCAACACGTATTCTATTTGAATCACACCTCTCATATTGGTTTAGTATACTAGTATTTCCAGACCAACCTGAAAATTGATATGCACCAACAATTTTGGACCGGAGGGAGCAATAAATAATTTGTCCAAACACCACCAGGAAAAATTTTGATTTTGGTATATGATTTCCTTGTTCATGCAGGATCATGGCGAACCCTTGTGTGGTCTTGGAGAGGTGTGTAGAGTGTGGACTAGTTTGTAGAGTGTGGACTAGTTTGTAGAGTGTGACATGGGGAGTGTACGTAGAGTTTGGACCAGTTTGTAGAGTGTGACATGGGGAGTGTATGTATGTAGAGTTTGGACCAGTTTGTAGAGTGTGACATGGGGAGTGTATGTAGAGTGTGGACCTGTTTGTAGAGTGTGACATGGGGTGTGTAGAGTTGGAACGTGTGAACCAGTTTAAAATCATTAAATGAGAGTTACACCTTAAAAATTCCAGTGACAACAATTTGTGTTGTACGACTTAAGCTAAAGATAAACATGAATGTATACATGACTTCTACCTCTTGTGCCCGTGCATCTTGTGCCCGTGCATCTTGTGCCCGTGCAGCTTGTGCCCGTGCAGCTTGTGCCCGTGCAGCTTGTGCCCGTGCAGCTTGTGCCCGTGCAGCTTGTGCCCGTGCAGCTTGTGCCCGTGCAGCTTGTGCCCGTGCAGCTTGTGCCCGTGCAGCTTGTGCCCGTGCAGCTTGTGCCCGTGCCGCTTGTGCCCGTGCCGCTTGTGCCCGTGCCTCTTACACATGGTGGTATGAGCCATCTGACATGGTGCTCGCTGGCTTCATCGATTAAATGATAACTGCAATTCTGTCTGCATCTGCCACCTAGAAATAAGTTAATGTTTTACTTCCGCATTCTGCAACGTCTATTCATCGATTTTCTGTGAATAACTAAATATTGTTCCCAGAGATTCAGTGCAAATTAGGCATGTTTTATTTCAGATGGTTTTTAGTTAAGTTAAAAAGAAAAAGTGAACCAAAAACTGTGATTCAGACGAAAAATTTGTGAAGCTTCTCGGGATTCATCAAGATTAACAACTTAACATTTCCACGTGGAGGAGAAATATCTCGTGCGAATTATTTGATGAAAACTACGATTAGTACTACGAACCTGACTGTTCTTTAACACGTTGCCTGCGATTACCTAGCCGGTGCAAATCTTTACTTTGTACACACAGTCACTAGAAAGCTTTGAAAAAATTACAGAACCTAACCTGAGCGACCCACCGGTGGGTCGTATCGCACTCAACGTGTTAATTGCACCTCTACCTCTTGTAAAGAATATCAAGTGCTAGTTCTGACATGATCTATCTGCGAAGAAACTGGAAAAATAAATTTGTCAATGCCTCATTTTATACTGAAGCTGAAACTGGACTTTTCAGGTATACCACTAGCGCACAGTTCGATCACATTCCTCACACAGGCATAAAGTATTGCAAGTATCAGTCATACCTCGCTGTCATTACAAGGGTGGCATAAAAAGATCAATCAACCCCCCAGAAAAATATAATAAGAAACCGTTGTGCATGAAAAACCTATGAAAAATGCGGTGTGGAAGGAGGTGGAAATTGTGTAAAGCGTTGTTCCTGATGGCGCTTTGCTGTGCAGTTTTTCACTATTACCTTTCTTATAAAGATTTACGTGCTCACAAAAATATAGCGTCTGAAATAAGTGAAGAAGGTAGTTGGTTTAACAAACGTTCTTGGACTTCACCGCAGCTGTACATGTCTCCATTGCTGGACGCAATACCGCCAGTGTCTAAGACGATTAAAGTTGATTCTTCTATTATTGATAGAGCGCAAAAATTAGAAATTAGGTCGCCTGTTATCCATGACAGCCAAAGTTTCAAACCGCAAACCCAGGATGCGTCGAAAACCATGCAGGGTGTAGAATTAAAGCAAGTGGATATGAAGTCCCTTGAAAAAGTCAAGGAGAGCTTAGGTCAAACGAGTCTTGAAAAGGCCAAGACGCAGAAGGATATTTCAAAAAGTCTTTCAAAATTAGGACAGGAACAAGTGCCCTCCATGCTCATGTTTGCAGACTTGAAGGCTGCAACAAAAGAGGCTAAAAAAAGGCCACGGATTTATTATGATCTTTCTGCAAAGGCAAAGAAAGAAGGTAAAATAGGATCTTTTGTGGACTCCAAGCGGACTTTAAAATCTTATAATGAATCTCTGGAAAACGAGACAAATAAAGTGAAACGTCTTTTGGACGAGATGATATCAATGTCGTATTACGATAGCCTACCGAACGTCAAGGACATAATTAATTCAGATGTTTTGCCTGCCGTGCAAAAGCAGCGTTCATTTCTACACCAACAACCCGATAGTTTGCGACAACCCGATAGTTTGCGACAACCCGATAGTTTGCGACAACCCGATAGTTTGCGACAACCCGATAGTTTGCGACAACCCGATAGTTTGCAGTCCAGTGATGTTGAAGGAAGAGGGATAAGAAATGTATCATTAAAGTCGGAGATATCAGAGCCTCGAGTTCACCTTAATTTAGGTGGACCCATAATCCCCCAACAGAAAACTAATTCAAAGTCACCTAGTAATTCTACAAAAAAATCTCCCAGTGGTAACTTAAAAAAAACACCCAAGAATTTTCACAGGCCGCAAAATTCATCCCAAAATTTTCCCAAAAAAGTCCTGCCAAAGAAATCCAAATTGGTGCACAAAATTGATACCGCTGAGCTGTCGCTAAATGAGTCAGAAATATTCGAACTAAAAAATAAAATTTCAAGAATCAACGAGAAGCAAGAAATTCTTAATATCGAGACCTTCGGCCCTTTGGACAGGAATTGTACTATCATCATCGTGCAGGTATGTGTATATTGAGTTTTGTTCATTTAACAAATATCCTGCGAAGTGAGTGGGCGCCTTCTTGACAACCTTTGGTAAATTCTAGTTAATAAAATGTTAAGGTTGCAAGGGGCTTTCCATGCTCTTTTCCCAGTAAAATAGGATACGCAAACAGGAACGAATCGAGAGGTCCATTCTTGAATTGCTACGATAGTCCCACCTCGTCTAAAATTAGGGCATTATCACGTACAGACACATGCATGCAAAACATTTATTACGTCGTTTTTAATTAAATAACCTCTCGGTAACCATTTTATTTTACGGAAAACAATTATCTGTATTTTCGCTGGCGGAAAACCGAATTTTTTGAGCAGGTCCACAAGAGGTCGTCGACGTTGAAGGCCCTCGTCCACAGCTTGACGAACGTGCAAAAAATCGAGCAAACGCTCGTGATTTTCAGCCACGATTTCTGGAGCGAAGAGTTAAACAAAATCGTGAGGAACATCACTGCATTCAGGACGATGCAGATATTTTTTCCATTCAGCATCCAGCTTAACCCACACGTCTTTCCGGGATACGATCCTAGGGATTGTGAGTGGAATCACAAACGTACAGTGAAGTAAGTGAATGTTTGAAGTGGAAGCGAGTCGAAACGGTCGTATCAAGGATACGTTATTGTTTTATAGGGCATTTAGCCATGGATGATTATTATTGACACGAAAATGTTACTTTGAAGTTAGCGCAGAACGTCTTGGATATTTAAGCTGAGCGGAGTGGAAAAGAGCAGAATCTGTACCGTATCATGAATACATCAACTTTTTGTTAAAGGTTCTGTTACAAATTAATGTTGAAAGGAAAATGTTACTTAGAAGATGATGAGGAACCCACGTGGGTATTAGAATAGAATAAGGCAATAGGAACGAGCCGTTTGGCCCATTCTTGGTTCGATACCCAAGACCCATGTCGTCTAAAGTAAATCTATCAGTAATGCACGTACACCATAACCACGTAAGTCAATTTAGTCGTGTGCACGCATTTCACTCACGCACAGGCATTTCTGTCACGCGCATTTCTCTCAATCATACATTAGCCTTAAGGAGTTAGGAACATAGAGTTAGTACGATGTAATACTGGGGGGGGGTTCATAATCCAAAATTTATCGAGACGATTTTTGAATGTGTTCACTGTGCCAACAGAAATGTTTTCTGGCAGCTGGTTCCAAATTTGCGGCAATTTTAACGAAAAAAAGTTCATAGCTTGAGTTATCTTGAAGTTTCTCAGTAATAGTTTTTGACCGTTATTTCTGGTTCGTACGTTACCGTCTCTCTCGAAAAGCCCTTCTAAGGTAACATTGTTAAGGCCGTTGAGATACTTGAAGGTCTCAATAAGTTCTCCTCGCAGTCTTCTTTGTTCTAGGGATATAAGTTCAAGGCGCTGAAGACGTCTTTCGTAGCTGAGGTTGCGGAATTCTGGAATAATCTTCGTTGCTGGCCGCTGTATTTTTTCCATTTTATTTATCTTTTCGTAAGGTAGAAGACCAGGGTTGCACTGCATATTCTAAATGATGCTGGATGATGCTTTATAGAGCGGTAATATTATGTTCTTTGACTTGTATTCGAAGTCTCGTGTAATGAAGCCAAGAATCCTGCTCGCATTTTTGACGCTTTTTTCCACTTGTTTGTCATGTTTGAGATTTTCAGTGACAATGACACCTAGATCTCTTTGTTGCTGGACTGTTTCAATAGGTATGTCATACATCGTGTGTTGGAAATGCGGGTTATTTTCAGCAACGTGCATTACTGAACATTTTTCAATGTTGAAGCATCATAGTTGTCAATGAAACATGGCTAGATCTCAATGGAAGACATCTCCCAGTAGAAGTCTTAATGAAAGGATACTTTTTGCATAATGTCGACAAACCGTTACACAGCAACAGAGGTGGTGGTTCCCTTATTAACATCAGAGAAAAGCTGCAACGACAAATCAAAACCAAGCGAGCAACAGAAAAATCGGAAATACCACATCTCCACATCCAACCGCATCCAGGACAAACTATCAAAATTGTGCTCGTGTATAGGAACCCAACCTGCACGGCAATTGAAGATGACAAATTCTATGATTGCCTAGATATTATTCTTAGTATCCTCACGAAATACTAATCATGGGAGATTTCAACTTGCCCGACATAAACTGGACTACTAGCCAAAGTCAAGCACCAGGCTCAAAACTTATTGATCTGATGAATACCAATTCCTTGCAGCAGCATGTCAACGAACCAACTAGAGGAAACAACATTCTTGACCTCGTCATGACGACTACTGACCTCAGTATAAACGGCCTAGAAGTTACGGACAAGATCGATGACCACCAGATAATAGACTTCTCGCTCGAAGTACAAGACCCTAACACAAGGACTCAACATAAACAAGTCCTCGACTACAAACGAGCAAACTTCGAACTAATGAAAGAAG
>VCRD01005931.1:10829-30656 GCA_006783055.1 Trinorchestia longiramus
GAATCGTGCTTGTGTTTGCCATCACTTGTTGACGTCATACATTCCTTAAGAACACCATAAATGTCACGTCCGCAGCTACTCATGATCATAATTGTCTAACTTTGCGTCAGTGTTGGACGACTAATTCATAAAGTTAAACTCCGATTGTGCGGAATCATGCGTCATGAAAGTTATTGTACGAAAAATTTGTTTCTTCAAGTGCATACATGCTAGCTTTTCTCACGAAATTTACATAAACCTTACTATATATCAGCCTTTACCAAAAAATTACTATTTTACTGTGTTGTTATGGAAGAGAAAAATGAGAGGTGAGGAACTAGAAGGAGTTACATATTAAAGAATAAATACAATGTTATGCTCATCATACATCAGCACATAATACTCATACCTGAGGTCTTTCTCGGTCCTGTACGTGCTGTTTATCATAGTAAATAAAGTAGTACTCAATAAATATTTCATAATATTTTTATTAGATATGAATTTTTAATTAATAGCAGTTCAATTATTTTTCTAGCATCATTGACGATGGAACTCCAGTATCGTGGAGCAGAATAGGGCATATTGAATATACTTCAAAGTACACGGTTGGTGTTCATGTATCACGTTTTTGTGTCGTCTGCAAAGTTTGTCGTCGAATTAACTGTGATTTCCGTCTATTAAGGTATGTTGCACAAAAGCTTACGATAATATATGGAAACTTAGGTAGGTGTGGCTGCGAACTAGAGTTGGTCAGGGCGATATGGAAGTACATTTCATGGGCTATTATATTATGCACTGAAGTGAAGCGAAAACCAATTTAATTTCATATGCTTTTGAGCTCTGAAATACAGCGGAAGCGGATTTAGTTTCATATACATTTAAGCCCTGAAACAGAGTGAAACATGATTCAAATGCGTGTGCTACTAAGCTGTCAAGTAAAGGGAAAAATAACGTAACACGTTGACTCCGAAGTGATACGTATGTGGGCCACTTAGGTTAGGTTCTGTAAATTTTACAGTGCCTTCTTGTAATAATATGTACAAAGTGAAGATTTACACCGGCCAGGCAATCGGAGACAACGTGTTAACTGCATGCACACTTAACACGTTGCCTCCGATTGCCTGACTGGTGTAAAACTTCACTTTGTACGCATAGTCACTAGAAGGGTCTGAAAAAATTACAGAACCTAACCTAAGTGGTACACATACGTACCACTTCGGAGTCAACGTGTTAAGCTGTAAAATAGAACAAGCGTGTGTTCACTGTCTCTCATTAGAGACCATCTACCAGGGCCCGTCAGACCTGTCTGTCACATCAAGCTCCTCTGCCACCAAAAAGTTCTAGCTCTTAAAAAAGCATCTCGTCTCTCAGCGGCTTGATGAAAAGCTCAAAGACAGCACAACTCAAAAAAGGAGCATGCAACCAATTAGCATGCGAGCAGCCTGATGAAAGCGAGCTATTTTTAAACCCATTAATGCCGGATGGAAACATTTGTGCCCAGAGATATATAATAATTCTCTTTAGTCTCTTATTTTAAATGTTTTGTTCAAACTTACGGTGAAATTGAATAGAAATGAGTGTAAAATGAGTAGAGTAAAAATGAGTGGTAATTCGCGCAGCATTTTGATCAGTGGGAAAATAATTTGGTCGTTAAAGGGTCAAGTGACAGCAGCGATGTACGGTGTGGTTGGGTGCTCAGCGATACGTTGGCCATGGAGGTGACAGATCAGTTCGCAAATACACGGCGTGTTTTTACAAGTACTCGACTACAAGACAAATTTTAACGGGTTAAAATATGCAACAGCTACGAACATATGAATGTCATTTTGTTCAAATAGAAGCTTTGATCATAGAAAGTAGTAATATCTCTTGAAGTGAGGTAACATGGCGGTTTGCAGGCCAATTGAGAGTGGTAGGACGTAGCGTGAATAAAAATGCAGCGCTAATTGTGGTGTTTTAATATAAAAAACTTAATGTTTAGTGAGCCTTATAAGCTCGTTCACAATACAGGGTGAAGCACTCCTTTTTTTCATAACTTTTTGAGAGGCAAAAAAATAATTTGTGCTGACGCACCCTGTTTTTCTGGTACTGTAATTTTATTAAGTTTTCGTAATTATCTTGGTTTTCTAGAGATGAAGTCAGGTTTCGGCAAAAAAAAACAGAATCCAAAACCTAAATCCATTTGAATTATTCACGTGTCGATGTTGTGACAAACTTAATTTAAATTCACATACAGAAAAATGGTACAAGAAATTAATCTTCACGCAGGTAAAATATTTTCACTGTCTATAGCTAGGAAAAGTCTTAACAAATTCGGTTTGCATTGACTGAAAAAAGTTTCATAACTGCTCTAGTAAGAAAAATAACTGTCATACAACTATTATCAATACGAAAGCAAAATTAATACACGTTCCCCCTTAAAAAAGGAAAACGAATCACAAGTCCTTTTCGCCATCGGTATAACAAAACAGATGTACATGATTGAAATAATTTTTTCCGGTCTCCTAATGAATTGATGAATGTATTTCCTACATGAACATCTCTCAATCACTGCTCCTGTAAAAAGATCTTCAAACATCTAACATCTCAAAAATGTACAAAAATTTACTAGCATGTATTCTTACATCAGTTTACATAGTCTCAATATTCTCCTCACGTGTTGCCGAAAAATTAAATATTTATTCAAGCATTTCATTTGTAAGTACGAAAGTTTCATGAATTTTATGTCGGTTATCAATGAACAAGCATTTAAATGTGTAACGAAACAAATACGAAATACATTTTTCTCAGTACTTACGGGTGGTGCAAAAGTCACTTCACACTTTTAACACGTTGACTCCGAAGTGGTACGTATGTGTACCACTTAGGTTAGGTTCTGTAATTTTTTCAGATCCTTCTAGTGACTATGCGTACGAAGTGAAGTTTTACACCAATCAGGAAATCGGAGTCAACGTGTTAAATACTATTAAAACAAAACCTAATAAAGGCAAAAAAGTGCATTATACATCGAATGAAAGAGGAAATCTTGGAGTTTTATTTTTTGCCTAGTATATCGATTAAGTGTTTATATTGTTACTCATAAGCTTTTCACTATTATTAATAATTCTAAAATGGCAAAATATAGAAAAGAAAACCCAGCAAGAATAGTGGACAGCTATTTTACACATAACGGATCGTTAGTTGCAGTGCAGAGGAACTTCATGACAACATTTAATCAACGAACAAGTCCTTCCAGATATTGCATTATTGCAATGATTTCAAGATTCAGAGAATCTGGATCAACAGTTGATAAGGAACGCTCTGGTAGACCGAGAGCAGTACGAAATGCATATGGAATTCAGCGTTGCCTGAATTGTTCGATATTCTATTCTTGTTGAATGCTGTTTGAAGCAAGCTGAATTGTGTATGCCTTTCGTACTGCTCTCGGTCTATTTATTTATGTATTCAGTCGGTGAAATTAAGTATTCCATGATAATGGCTTCTCAACAATGAAGTAAATACATTGATTTTCGAATAACTAAGATTTATTAGATTACTTGTCATAAATAACTATCAAAAAATGGAACTTTTATTAAAATGAATTGCTATATTTTCCTCTAAGCTGAGTTACATATGTTAGCCCCCACATGCAATAAACACAACGAATGAACAAGTTAAAAATCCATTTTTATGCCCAGTGGATGGAACATGTAACTACATTCCAACTTCCCTTGCCCAGTTCTAATAAAAATTCAACAAAAGGCAAGCAAATAACTCCGCAAAATATACGAAATACACATTATTTTGCACATTAAAGACGATTATTTCTAACGTTAGGGAAACGGTGGATGCTTCCGAGAGTTAAAGCTGAAATAAATTTCGAATTGTAGATGTTTTCTCGCTGAAAATAGTCGTAATAAGAATACTTAACCATTTAAAATAAGAAATATATTGCCCTATACAAAAAATCTCGATAGAATGAGTATTCCTTAGATCTTTATCAATAATTTTGCAGATAACAGCTAAAAACGAGTTCTATCTTAAACAAAAATTCATATGCAACATGCTACTTTTTTGCTATACTCTATTTCGTATGTAGTAGTGAAAACATTTATTTTTATCGGAAAAATGTTATCTCGGTCACAACACATTTATTCGGTCGCCCACGAAGGACGCAATGCTTTCAAATTTAGTGAAAACATGAAACACGAACATTAACATCACATTGAACGCAACGATGGTTTAATAAAAGAGGAGTATATTTAACATGAAAGTAACAAACATTAAACGTGTTTGGGAAGGATACATATACTCTCATATGATACTCGGAACCGGAATCGCACACATTCCAGGCTGAGAGCTGGCGGAAGACTGCTAGTTGTTCCGAGTCCGCCAGCGAAATAAGGTCCCACGTCGCCCGTAGCTTGAGGCTTCATATAACTTTCCTCTTCGTTTCCACCGAAGTCTCAAAACAGAGTCCTCTGAAGTGGCGTTTTAATACTTCATCTGCATTGTTTTTTAATAAATACGTAGTGTTATCATCCAGGTTATAATACTCTAGTGAGTGATAGTATACATATTTTAATACTCCTATGAACATGTATATTCGCTAACATATCCGTTATCATACTGGTAATAATTCACAATGGGAGTTTGATAGTATTTCAAAGGAAGTTAATCTGCTATCTCCGATTTCATTTCCATAATTCCAATATTTGCTTCATGCGTTGACATTTATGGAAAATAACTCACAATATTCGAGTTCATACACGACCAAAATACTCTACAGTAAAACATCTTCAATGTAAACCAATTCACAATAATTATATCCTAATTCAGCTTCAAATTAGAACATTTATCTCTAGTGTACCGTATCAAATTTTCAATGCACAGCAGTTCCATTTGCAGGGCTGGATAAAGATGACGCTGCAAACGACATCAATTGTGAGGGGAAGTCAGAGGTCTTGCAACACGTTATGGTATGTGGGTGAGGTGGTCGGTTTTCCCTCTGGATGAAAGCGATAGTAGCTCTCTGTCTCGCTTCAATTACCCTCACATGATTGAGTGAAAGCCCTGCAGTTGCTACTCTAGAGTCCAAATTAATTGTTAAATTGTGACGAACAGCAGCTTACTTGTAAACCTTCAACGCGAGGAATTTGTAAATTTTAAGCTGACAAATACTATGTGTTGTTCATGGTGGTTGTAGTTAAAGAACAGTGTAGATGAATTCCATCCATGACTCAATAGCCTCGCGTTTTTCCTCAAAACCTGCACGATGTACAAGTGCTTGGTTTTCTATGGCAAATAATCATCAAAACTCTCACACAAGGGATAATTAAAGAACCTCCTTTTCTCTACAGTTTGCCTGAATATGTATAGCTACTTTCCTTTTTGATGTAGGGAGACAATGCCTGAATTACCTTCATTATCTGGATATTGTTTCGAATCGATTTTTATCGACTCTTTTTGCGCATTCTTTCACATCGTAGAAATGGAGTACCAACTCTTTGTGAATTGAAGCGAACTAAATTATAGGTTTTTTGCAGTGCACTACAATAAAACATTGGAATAATTATTTATTGTTACAGAAAGACATAAATATTGATTATAAATCTGCAGCAAGCTTTTAACTTTCATCACGACGAACTGATAAATGACATGAATATACGACCTATTTTTCAACAATAAAACTGTACGCTTAGGCTTACGTAAGAATAGAGGGCTAGGCCTAGGTATAGAGGGCTAGGCCTACATAGGTATAGAGGCCTAGGCCTACATAGGTATAGAGGCCTAGGCCTAACACAGAGCCTGAGCAACGATGATCACAATGATTGCTGTGTTTTGTATAGGTGAGCCGCGCGTCGTTTTCTCGCACAGAAAAAACTGCGTCAGAAGGAAGAAAAGCTCACAAATATCTAAGTTTATTCTGCAGTACAGAAACTTCAATTTATTGCAGTCCTCTATAAATTACAGAGTTTCCGTTCACGCATAGAAAAAATATTGATACTGAAAATAACACAAGCATTTCGTTGGAAAACAGTTTTGTAATGGAAAAAACTCAAAATGTTATTCATGTTTTAGTTCATATAAATGGTATATAAGATGAAAAAAAAATTAGCAATATAGTTTACCTTTTTCTTAACCACATATGTATACCAACTGAACGAAAATATTTGCGTTGGGCTTCGCTCTCGTCTCATGGAAGATTCAAATTAATAAAATTATACACGGATTTTTTAGAGAACATCTGGCGCTTGTGTCCCGTGATTTAAATGCCACATAATAAATACAAAGGAATTTCAGTGTAATAATTGTTACGTAATAGCCGACGCTAAAAGTTCAGTAGCAACAAACACCAGCTCATAAATAAATACAAACTAACATCAAACATTTTGATTTCACGAACATCTCGTTTTTAAAGCACGAGTTTATAATTATTTTCTACATCAGTCATCGATTTTTCGTATTAAGAAACCACAGTTTGACAGTTTTGAATATTAATTTTACAAGTAAAATAATTTACTAACATTTCAGGTACACGTAAGAATATTTTCATCCAGTAGCGAACTATTAGCCTTCACTACACAATATTAGGAATTTAAAATATTTCTACTTATATACTAGTCAACTCATGATGCTTTCTTTTAATACTTGTACGCTATCTTCAAAGACCTGCTATCATAACCTGAAGAGGCATTCATTTTAGATTTTTTTCCGTTGACTTCAGTTACATCAACACATAAAAATGTAGTCGCATTGAGTTGTAACTCGATTTAATTCATCGTAAAGTAATGACTGGTAGAAGGACTATGTTGCGGAGTAATGACTGGTAGAAGGACTATGTTGCGGAGTAATGACTGATAGAAGAACTACATACGGTATGGGACTTGGGTAACACGGCATGTGACTAGAGTAGCAACCCAAGAATAGGCAAAAAGTTCGTCTCTATTGCCTAATTCTATTCTATGTTAGAGGAGAAGGACTCAAGCTCAGAAAAGGAAACGCAATCTGCACCTCTGTGCCATTTACTTCAGTGTAACAGTAATGCATTTGTTGTCCGCCTGAACAGGTACTGACGGTGTCATAGTCCACCACTATGGTGACAATCCCAGCGATCTCCACCACCACGCTGAACACAAGAAGTAGAAGAGCAGAGATGTTTTTGAGTGACATCGTCGGCTCTTCTTTACGCGCCTTGATGGACAACAAACTGGGTAGTATGAACGCCAGTGGACACGAGAAAAACAAACCCTGAAAGCCAGTTCTGTTTTAAAATTTAGTCTGTTCAAGAAATTGTTCAGTTGATACATATGATGAGATTGGACATCATATTATTTATTCTGTGTATCAAAAATTCATAGATAGCATAAGTAGATGTCTGCTTTCGAGGTGCCACTTATCAATAGATGTGTCTAACCAGTAGTTGAGGTGCATGTACGTCTGTTGACTAACCTGAAGTTGAGGTGCATGTACGTCTGTTGACTAACCTCTAGTTGAGGTGCATGTACGTCTGTTGACTAACCTGAAGTTGAGGTGCATGTGCGTCTGTTGACTAACCTGTAGTTGAGGTGCATGTACATACGTCTGCTAACTACCATCACTCACCGTGAGCAGGAGAACAAATGCCAGGCATTTGGTTGTGAAGGAAAGAAACATGGCCAGTAAGACCAATATAAATGTGATGCCGTAGTGGTGCACGGCCGTGGGAGGCTGCCTCTCCCTGATAAAATAATAAATTGTTATTGAGAGAATACAAAATTCACTCAATTATGAGCTCAGAAACTTGAAGGTCTACAGCGTATTTGAATAAAATTGTTCTAGAGAGAATACAAAATTCACTCAATTATGAGCTCGAAAACAGGAGGGTCTAGAGCGTATTTGAATAAAATTGTTCTAGAGAGAATACAAAATTCACTCAATTATGAGCTCGAAAACAGGAGGGTCTAGAGCGTATTTAAATAAAATTGTTCTAAAGAGAATACAAAATTCACTCAATTATGTACTCAGAAACTTGAAGGTCTACAGCGTATTTGAATAAAATTGTTCTAGAGAGAATACAAAATTCATTCAATTATGAGCTCGAAAACAGGAGGGTGTCTAGCGTCTTTGAATTTTCATCAAATTCTTATGAAAGTATCTTAAATATTTGAGGCGCATGCCTACATGCTTGGTTAAAGAAAAGTAACTAACAGTTAACGTTGGTCCTCACAAAAGAAATAAGAAATGAGCAAGATCGTTTCTTATCGTTCTCGTACGTTCATCATCTGGGTGGATATGAAATAAATATTTGAGAAAAAAATAGTTTAATTTCGAAAATTTCAGAAGCTCTCAATTTTCGCAATCTGGAAATGAGTTTTGCAGAGCGACTCACATAACTTACCTAGATCTTAAAACAAACGAGAGTCTTCTCTTTAAATTAATTATTTCAATTTATAATTAAAAAAAATTAATTTCTTTTAATTCCAATTTTTTTAATTACAATTTTTCTTCAATTCTTACAACTTCAATTCTTTTAATTTGTCGAGGGTTTTACCTGAAGAAAGTGGTTTCAATAACTTCTCTAGCAGCGAAGCACTCAGACGGATACGTGAAGAGGACAGTCATGACGAAGAGACCACGCATTACATTCATGAGGTCATCGTGATAACAGTAGTTCTCCAACACGTCACCTGCATCACGACAACTTCAATGTTCACTGGACATTAAATTAAAAACTAAAAGGCATGGCTGATAAAAACGTTTTACCTGACCGTTAAGAATAGAAAAAATAATCCTTTATTCGACAGATCTATTATCAATACAATGATGAGCATTAATGTGAGACTGTTGTCAATACCATAATCTTTTTCACATCGGAACTGTACTCAGGCTGAGGAATGGTAACCTACTGAGTAGTCAAACAAATTATCAGGATTTTTTCAATCGTCTGACAAGTTTATTGCCTTTAATCCCTAACCTCCGGCACCCAAATTAATCCTCACTGACTTTCCATACATGAAAAAATAAGTGGACCGATGCCAAACATAGTTATTCTACCGCATTCTTTTTAGTTACCTAAGATAAAAATTAGAGATAATTGAATGGATCAAGACTATTAGGTTGTTACAAAAATAATGGCCGATTTCAAAAGCATGCCTTAGCTTTCGAGCGACTATTATTTTTGTAACAACCTAATAGATTACCTTGTGTCAGCTTTCCGAAGGAGCAGTAACCGCCGAGACCGATGAAGAGACACAGTCCGGCTGAAGCAAACATGGACGTGTATGTGGTCTACAACAAACGGGCACATGTACATTACGCTCCTTCATTTAGGCAAACTTAATTAGATAGTGAAAGTAAAAACACATAGGCTAGTACATCGTAGTTTCTTGGAATGCCAGAACATTGAGTTTCTAGCTCTACGTAAACAATAATCAATCCACAAAATATTAATATACACCACCGTTCCTAACTGCCATTTCATCAGCAGCCAATGATAACCTAAATTAACTCGTAAATTCAAATTACTTATTAAATTAATTATTAATTAATTGTTATTAATTGACTGGATAACATTCCATCTTCCCTCAACAACCGCAACGCTGATCATGATTACTCTGCATAACTTCTCCCCACCCTGTTCTCCCCTGTTCTCCCTGTTCTCCCCACCCTGTTCCAGCGGGTGCGGCTCTCATCCAGAGACCGGTACAGGGTGAAGGAAACCTGGTGAATGCAGAAGCCGAAGGTAACAATGGCCTGGGCAGGACCTAAGTGAGGAGCGAACAGTGCGATGCCCCCAGTGCTCATGCCCCTGTGGAGACGAGTAATCATCATACAAATGCTCTGCTGAAATACAGAATTACTAAAAGAAAACACAGGAAGTGCGCTAGAGATGGACATAGAAGTACTAACTGAAAATCAGAAATATCTAAAAACGGAAAACCTGCGAATGAATATTAAAAAGTTAAAATCACTGAATAGCAAGTAAGAAATTCAAGCTTAGAATTTGATATCCTGCATGAGAAATTTGGTATTCATTTTACGGTATTTGATTAAAGCTAAATGCACCAATAAATACGTACTTTAAAATCGAATGCTCGAACATAAAGCAAAAAGAAAATGAATGCCATAGAATTGAAAAACGATGACAAAATTTATTTTTCAAATAAATCAACAAATATGGAATGCAAGGGATAACTCTATCTCAATTCAAGTAAGAAATCCAGACAAATATCGAAGCTAAAAAGTGCGGAATAAACGAATAAAAATACAGAATAAAGAATACGTTAATGATTTCAGAGAAGTGAACGGAATCTCCGAGTGGAACTACCCAGAAAAACCTCCTGTATCCGTTTTCAGCCTGGGGGCTAATTTTCCGAAAACAATAAAACATCCCTGAAGGCGTGGAGCTGCATGGACCCATCTCCGAAGCTCCAATAAAAGTGAAACCAGAAGAAGAAGAATACGTTAATGTAAACTACGCTTTTTCGAACTAAAAGTAGACATGGGCGCAAATTATAAGAAGTGTAGGAGACTGAAACAGTTAGTAGCAACAAAAACAGGGAAAAAATAATACTATTTTGAATAGCTCATATACTAAAAACCTTAACAGTAGAATAGATTGATTTACAATCTGTACAGGGAATTTGAACAGTACAGTACACACGCAATGTGTGCAGTACACCTGAACAGTACAGTACACACGCAATGTGTACAGTACACTTGAACAGTACAGTACACACGCAATGTGTGCAGTACACCTGAACAGTACAGTACACACGCAATGTGTGCAGTACACCTGAACAGTACAGTACACACGCAATGTGTACAGTACACCTGAACAGCACAGTACACACGCAATGTGTGCAGTACACCTGAACAGTACAGTACACACGCAATGTGTACAGTACACCTGAACAGTACAGTACACACGCAATGTGTGCAGTACACCTGAACAGTACAGTACACACGCAATGTGTGCAGTACACCTGAACAGTACAGTACACACGCAATGTGTGCAGTAATGGAAGAACTTCCGAGTCAAGGAGCTTTCGCTTCATAACTTTGAAGAATAATTTCAAACTTCTGTGAAGAACGAAAGTAACTTTCATGGACCTGTAGTGGAATTGCAAGCCGTTGATACTTCTCTAGTTCAGCAGAAGTTGGAACACTGCGAATAGTTGAATTCGCTTGCAGAAAGAAAAAATCTGTTTCCAATATAGTTGATGTTTGAAATATTTGCCTTTCAATTTCAGAAAAGAAGAAAGACATCAATGCAAACGATGCAGACTGAGTTATGGGAAAACTTTGGACCACAATCTACATAAGTTGTGTACATTAAATTGAGTTTTAGAACGTAAATAACTTTTGGTGGCAGACCAGAGATGATTGCATCGTTTTAACTCTGCAACTTCTTACTTCGCTGAGAACTGGAATCGCAAAAAAAACAATAGATATATAATGCTAAACCTAAAAATACGATATTGAATGATACTAATAAGCCAATAACTGAGATCTCTTATTGATTTTAGCACTTCTAATGAAATTGCAATTTTTTTGGCGGTAGATAACGAAAAATTATCGCAATTGAAGGGTGGACAGCACTAGTGGACTACTTGCATTTTTTCCCACGGGAAAAAATGCAATTAGTCCACTAGTGCTGTCCACCCTTCATATAGTAAACTACTGGATCGTAATCGCCTCTGTCAGCGCTGTGTTAGCGACAGCACGGGAGTGGACTACTTGCATTTTTTCCCGTGGAAAATATATTATATTTACCATGGGAAAAAATGCAAGTAGTCCACTAGTGCTGTCCACCCTTCAATCATAGAAACCCCCTTGAGAATGATTCACTATACATATGCATTACACCCCAATGTTGACGTTTACTTATCAACGCTATTAGAATAAATAATTTTTTTTCTTTCTTTCTTTTTCTCTATTGAAAATAGAATGCAAATCAGTTTCGTACTCATCTTTTAGCACAAAACTATCAAATTAAGCAGAAGAATTAAGCAAACTTTTTTCATGTTCCTCGATGTTTTTTAAGAATGAATGGTTATGTTTATGGGAGAATATAATAACAATAATAACAATAATAATAATGGTAATGTTTATGAACACACGGAAAATAACCTTGAGTCTTTCGCAGAGTTTCTTCCTTTAAACCAATTTAAAATAAGACTAGAATCGTAATTTATCTAAATTGCTGTTGATGACTACTGAATTAAATACCAAAATTAACGACATTAACACATTCGGTCACATACAATTGTACTACATTATAGTAAAAACAATAGACGGTTGTATATGACGACTGAAACGCACGCAACGTATGACGTTTTCAACGCCTGTTCGCAGCTACAACAGACAATCGCAGGTGACAACTAAGGTGATCTGCATATGCATTAACCATGTCAAATATTACATATATGTATATATAAGTCATGTCACCGGTGAAAACAGAAAGAAAAATCGTTTATTTCAATCAAGCTGATACATGACACGCAAAAGAGAGAAATAGAATTAATTCAGCTCTTATCTTCTCCATTCATTGCACAAAGAACAAACTGGAGTTTGTTTATTTACTCACTCAAGAACCCTCATTGCAGAAGCCCTGACGGAGATGCACACGCCGATTATGATGAGGATGCCAATTGACACAAATGATGAGTGTGCGAGTGACTTGATGTTCCTGCATAGAAAGAAGCAAAAAATAAATTTTCGACCTCTTTCTAGAATTACTTGCTTGCTATACCATGTATAGCAGTCGGCAGAGCCGACAGAAAGTCACCACTAAACAGGAGTTTGGGTAATGTTTCAGTTGAGTTCGCTCCCATAATGCTTTGGCGTTTTTTCCTGTGAATAAGGGTATCCATTTCAGCAACATTTAGGCATTTTTGACTGCGAATAGAGACGTTCAGTTCCACAATGTTTGATCAAACTGAATAGCATGCGACCAGTACATTGTAAAAATGGAATTGTCTCACAGGGTAGCTGCAGCTGTACACCATCTCGTTTATTGTAAACTCGTCTGCATACAACGAGGATGTGTGCGCACTTCTATCATATGAACTACAAAAACAAAATTCAATTTGGTACAATACCGAGATCGTAATACTCTAACTTTTAAGAAGATTATTGCAGTTATACTGGGGTGGTGTACTCAAGTATGCCTCACTGGTCCACCATACGAAGATTAACATGTTTCCTGCGATTGCCTAGCCGGTGCAAATCTTTACTTTGTACACATAGTCCCTAGAAAGCTTTGAAAAAAATTACAGAACCTAACCTGAGTGACCCACCGGTGGGTCACTTCACAGGAAATGAGTTAAAATGACAACATCTCAAACACAGCACCAACAGAAGGTCACTCACCGGAAGCACGACAGAGGTAAAGTCACCCCGAGAGTCATCATTGTGATAATGAGTTCTCGGTTGAGAAGGATATGGCCAGGCTCCAGGTTCCCCATGCGCATGAAAACTTTAGGCAACGAATCGCCTACTACTACATTGTAGCTCATCATCGCTGTGGGGAGATTGAAACCTAAAGTTAGTCTGAACGTTAGTTTTTCGAAGGAGTAAAGAATAATGTGAAGCTGTCAAATAAGTACAGAGTACAAATAAATTAAATGCTTGAAGAATTTACAACAGTTTACAATTACAGAAAAAAGGCACTGCAAACTGTAGTAGGCCACAAATGACGAAACCAGGCCAGCCGAAGAGGACCTCTGTGGTCTCCTGGTAGGTGTTGGCTCGGACGGCACGGCCGGCGTTGATCTGCAGTACGAGTGATACGGCTGTGATGAGAGCAACCAGCATGATGAGGGCCCCGCCCAGAATAAGCCCCGCCTCCCGGAGCACGAACGGCATGGCTTGTAAGGAAGGAGAGGCATGCTTGAGAGCAAAGTGGGATTTAAAGAAAGTATTTGCGTAGCTTATGGTAGAGGTAGAATTTGAGAGGCCGGGCGATTGAGGGTTACGTTACGAAAGTTACGAAATAACGAGAACCTAAGAAGGAGCTTAAGTAACACACTTGTTTCGAGTTGTGTGTCCTGTACATTAAGCATGTGGAAAACTTGGATGAAGATTTTTTTGGGTAGGGTGAGCTATTCTACGACTTACGATCTTTTGCGAGGAAATGCAATGGCTCTACACATCTGTGAGAACCAGTAAGTTGCCTTATTGGGTCTGTTGTTCAATTCAGGAAAAGCGATGATTTAGTCAACTTTTGGAGGATACTGAGAATAATTAGTAGTGTTAAACGGTGTTCTAATGCAATCAACCAGTAGTTTCTTCATGTAAATTTTAGAGGTGTCGTCTACACACTCACAAATAGCTGAAATTCTTTGCAAGCCTAAAGTTTATCGTAAAGCTCTATACATGCATGAAGTACGAAGAGTGTACTAAAAAATTAAGTCATACTAATATTGTCATACCAATCATTGAGCTGCCAGTGACGGCGTTGATGTAGTTGACATGAGCACTGAAGGAGCTCCACACAGATACACTCTGTTCAGTGTCGCTAGAGACAAGAGATTGTGAACTGCCATACTTGTTTGTAGCCACCAGCGATATGTCTGAGCCTCCATTCTGACGGAAATAAATGCAAATTATTGCAAAGAAAATCGCGTTGGATAAACCATAAACCAAATTAATAGATGTTACTCAGTGATGGAAATAGAACCGTAGGTTTGTGGATTACTTTAACTTTTAAAGTAATCAAGCAATGCCGACCCAGAGTGTGTAATTAAAACCACATTAAAAAAAGTGATCCCCGCCCGATTAGTCTTCTGTACTATGAAGGTGTGAAGTATGAGAGGTCTAATAATGAAAAATAAATTTGTATTGATTTTATTTTGTAATTTTACACTGCTTAAATATTTTGTTAATTACTGAAAATAGGAAGTAAATGTAAATATTTTTTTAAAGGCAATGCATAGAAAGAAAAAAGAAACATTTTAATCAAGAAACACTGCCTTACCAGACGTAGTACAAATTAGATTCAAATAAGTATAACAAAAATTAAAACTACGAGTAAGGCAATCTACCCCTATCGGCATAAATAGTTAGAGGCAATTAAATGTCTAGCGCAATTATAATAACTTGATTTAAACACGACAACATGCATTTGAACTGAGCAATGTCATATTCATACCAACACACTCAAATATTTCTCTAAAAAAAATTGAAAATTTTAAAAACTATTTGAGCATTTACCAATCGGATCATTAAATGTGAATTAAAACAAGTTTCCCGTAGATTAGTCTTGAGAATGAGATCAGTCATTTCATTTCGAACTTTTTTCCTGATCTGTAAAGTGTATTTAATCCTCCTTTTAAATCCCGCGTGAAGCCCGTCTTTATTGAGCCTTCGTAACCTGTACAACTCAATGGACCACCACAAACACTGAACAACACATATGTAGATCAAAAATAAATTCCATCACCATTCATTCTGTCAATTAAAAGACTTTGTGGCAATTAAAACGATTCTACTTTATGTGTTTTCAGGTTAAAAACTCTCTTACTGCATATTCTCTACAGTACCTGTTGAGAACTACTTCATGATTCAATATGGCCCACGTATTCAGTGATGTAATAAATAATATTCTACGCATGTGTTACTATCATCTCCCTCAACATTCTCCGCACACCTGCTTGTCTTTTGTGTTCATCTTTTATTCCATTCAGAAGCAGTTGCAAGTTCTTCAGGAGTTGATGTACTTACGCCAATTTCGTTGTTGTAAGATTTGATTTCTGCTTGAAGAATTTTGTCCTTTTCTGAACTAGGTTCTCTATCCTCAAGCGAAGAGGACATTACAAACGCTCGAGCAAGTTTGCTCTGGAGAGAACGATCAGGTTTTCTTATGGAAATTCTGCAGCTAGGGTTCTGAAAAGCTATTGCGACATCTATTCCAGATTAAAAATTTGGGAAAAAGTAAATATGAACCATCAAATTAAACGTTATGATAAATCCTCGCTTATATTCATTCGGGAAAAAAATTCTCAATATAATTCTGTTGCTAACTGACCTTTAAAATGAACTAGAAATAAGATTATTTTATGCTAACAACTAATGAGTTTGTTAAAGTAACTAAAAAAGCGTCAAGTAGTTCTCAAAATTATTATATTGTAATTAAAAGAGGGAGAAATAGCTTTACAACACATGCAATGAAAGAATTTTTAACAAAAAACGTACTTGATAATCAAATATGAAAGGCACCAGTCTTACAAGTATGTCATCAAATCTCTTTTAGATTGGCTAGACATGTGTCACGAGAAATATATTCTGGAATATACTTATTTACTCATTCGCTTATCAGCATTGATGTATCAAGATTAACTACACAGGTTGCAGTGCTATTTGAATATGTTGTATTCAGTTCATTATACACTTGAATAATTGGAAATATTAATTTTCAGACAATTGTTAATGCAGATTCGTCTGAAGTACCCAGGGTGATGCACACCAATGAAATGTCGAAAATAAATTAAGAAAAGAACAGGAGTGGCGATTCTAGGGCAGTTGTAAGATCGCGACACAACAAAACAATTCTAAAAATTTACACCATGTTAAGTTACATTTATGAAGAAGTAAACACATAATCGATCAAATATCCTTCAATTATGAAATCAATAAAATTAAATCATTCAACGTTTCTATTCATTTCTATTTCACGCCTCATCTCATTTTTGAAACAAAACCTTGGCTTTACGAATGTAAATGAAAGGAAATTTCAACGAGGGACTAACCTCCTGAGATATTAATTGAATAAACTTATTATTATATATAAGTTTGGGAACATATTAATATAAATTAGTTGAAGTTCATCACTTTGAGCATTGCTGTGAATGTTAGAAAATAATAAAAATAGGTTTAAAATCCATTCAGTGGAAGGAATGTAATTCAGGTGATGGCATTACCTAAATGTCACCACATCAACCAATTCAAGTTGAGGAGAATACAGTACTGAGAGAACATCTATTCTTACACCTGTTTGCATGTGTCTTTAAAAATCTTTGCACTACCTTCAAAAAATTCTTTAAAACATAATAAATGCATTTGTATCTCGTTCACAAGATAGATCGGATAGTAAACATAAATAAACTGATGACTGAACTCGTGAATAAACATATACACTGAAATATTTCACGCCTGTTTGAACGTTCAAGAAATTTCAGAGTCAAGAAATGTCATAAAAAAGGCAACAACATTGCTGTTGAACGGTACAGATGCAGCAGGTGTAAGCACACCTGCCGTGATGGCCTTGTTGACATTGGGCAACCGATCTACGATACTTCTTCAACAAAAAAGTTTGTTTATTTTTACCAATGACACTTGAGCACAGGTCAGGTATGATGGTATTTCTGACAACACTTTACAATATAAACTTTGATTATAAACGTAATTATCAACGATACTTATTCAAAAATGTTTTTTCTGGTACGTATGATGCAACGTTCTGTTTAAAAATGCGAACCTGAACTACTCTCAAATAATTATTGGAATTGAATTTAACTTTTGTTATAGTTCCCAAAAAACTTTAATTGTTTCGTACTCTACATAAACATACGGAATGTCATTTTAATATCATATCAATTGATGTATGTCCGATTCTTTTTATGTCAATATGTTAGACTTTTGAATATGATTCATTTTAGACAGCTTAGCTTCCTCTCGGTTTCATCAAATTTGACTTCACTGAAGAACTTCTTGGTAAATATCGAGACGTTACTATTGGTTCGTGCGACAATGTGATCCGAAAACTTAAACTTATTCCTCCTACCTCATATCAGCAGGAATAAGTTTATTCGAAAAATTCCACTATATAATAATACACAGTTTGTTGCTTGCTTGGTCTGTCTCTCTGTCACACTCTTAAGGATTTAGATAGGAGGAAATTCGTGTACCGACTAACAAGATGAGATGCCATGAAATTTCATCCCTAAATTACGATGGTCAATATAGTTCCTGAAATATATAATCGAAAGTTGAAATACTGCATCAGAGATTTTGATCCTGTCGTACATAAGCTATTTCGCATATTTTTCCAGCTGAATTTTTTCGTAGCAGTTGAAACTTGGTGCGGAGAAAAGGCAAAATATTCGGAGCAGAGGCCCCTGGTTGGGTCACTGAAGGTAGTCACGATACGGAACCCAGTGCTGGGTCATTAGTATTTTTTGTTCCCCTGCAAGACGGGGGAAACATCCGTTTAAAAGGTAGCATAGATACAGTCTTCCTCTACTTAATGACTGCTTAAAATAACTCGGTACTATTTGATTTGATATTCCTTTTTTTGAGGGTCGCACTTCCTGGCAGGAGCTTCGCTTGCCCTTGTGCTTTAGCAATTTGCTGGAAGAAGGCTTTCCTCATCAAGAAGTCAACAACTACTTGCGGCAGCCCAAAATAATAAACAGAATATAACTTTTCTCAACGACAAGATGCTCCTGAACGGCCTTAATATTGTAGAGCGGGTATATGCCGTAGCATCTGCAAGTATGTTTTCGGATACAAATTGAATCTGGAAAATTCATTAGAACAGTGGAACAAACACCAGAAGGAAGGAAACGTAGACGAGCATGTGAGAGGAAAAGAAGGCAAAGATCTTAGCAAAGTGTCAGTGATACGGCTAATGTTCGAACCATGGATGCTAAGCTCAAGAGGAGAGCTATCTCTAAAGAAACTTACCAAGAACGCGAAGCAAGGATGGACGGAGAATGGGAGCAGTGAAGAGAGAAGAAAGATGGGTAATGCAAGAAAAGCTGAAGCACGCGCTGCGATGTCACAGGAAGAAATGGAAGAAAGGAGAAGATTAGAGAGGGAAAGATTTGCGGAAGGGACAGCCACCATGTTGGAAAGAAATAAGAAGACTTGAATGAAAGAAAAAGAATTAAAAAAAAAGGTTTGGGGAAAGGACAGCTAAAGAGTCGCAAGAAGACGTGGACGAAAGGAGAAGAATTGAAATTGTTTGGAATTGTTGTTCATTGGTGAGCACCACTGAAGTATTGTCATGGAGTCTGTGCCGTCATTATTGACGACTGGGTGCACTAATAATATAATAAAATAAAAAACAAACAATCTTTATTTCCAATCGAGTACACAGTACATAGACATTAGTACATTGGTTTTTCAAATTCTTAAGGTTAACATTCTAAGAGTAAGGGTGATGGTGAGTTCCATGCGACGATCCCGGGAGGTTGATGGGCGTCTTCATGGGCGGAGAGTTGAGTGTTTAGCGGGTTGAGTGCACGGCGCGGCGTACGAGAAATAACTCGTGTCCATGGCCGGGTTCGAACCCGCGGTCTTTCTACATGAAGCAGAGACCCGATACAGAACACAGGCCGCAGACCACTCGACCACGGTGGCTAAGCATTAATAAGCATTGCATGGATCATTTTCTGCCCAATAAAGTTTATTTTAAATTGTATACGTGTTTTTATAAGTGAAATTTGTCTCTTTGCACGCCTTATATGAAAAACCTCATTTTATAATTTTTTGTCATGTACCAATTTTGTATTAAAAAGATCAATGAATATGGCAACTAAGAGAAACACTTATCATCAAAATGGATGTTTATGAGAGTAGTTGAATCTCAGCTCAGAAATGTTAAATTCAAAAGATGTATCTAAGACCTATTTAAAACACTTTTAACGTATTGCATTAGTTAAAAAAGTAGAAGAAAAACTGTCGATAGCACATATTTAGGTTTTATTGTACTTGATGCAAATAAGTTCTCTTTCAATTTTAAAATAAATTTGATTCCCAAACAGAAATAAATCGCTAACCAGGGCAAGAATTCAGCACATCGACATTTGCCATTCCATCTTTTTCGTTTGTTTGTAAACATATGGACAGCTGTATTGACAAAAGAATACACCCAGCCTAAGT
>VCRD01005932.1:0-30655 GCA_006783055.1 Trinorchestia longiramus
ATGGGTACGGCTTACAATTACTGAACACTTTGGTGGACTAGATTGGAATCTAGCGGTAACTAAATTAGAAATGACGTACAATAAGGTTTGCATTGAGGGGTGACTTAGCCACTAGTTGCTGGTGAAAATACGAGAAGACTGTGTTGCGTTGAGGGGTGACTAAGCCACTACACTGGTTATTGTTTTGGGCTGCAGCAAATAGTTGATGACTTTTTAATGAGGAAAGCAATCTTCCAGCAAATTTCTAAGGCGGAAGGGCAAGTGGAGCTCCTGGCACTTCCTGGCAAAAACTATCCGAAATAGCTTCTGCACGACAGGATCGAAAACCTAAAGATACAACAATTCATGTATCACGCCCAAAGGACGGGAATTAGTTTGAAGACGAACAATGCAATCATTAAGTAAGATTGTATTTATGCTACCTTTTAAACGAATGTTCTTCCCATCTTGCGAGGGAACAAAAAACTGTAATGACCCAGCACCAGGTTCTGTATCGTGACTACTTGCAGTGACCCAACCAGGGGCCTCTACTTCGAATACTTGACCTCTACTCTGCGCAAAGTTTCAATTGCTACGAAGAAATTCAGCTAAAAAAATATGCAAAATAGCTTATGTACGACAGGATCAAAAACTCCAATCCAGTATTTCAACTTTCGAGCGCATATTCCTGAAAGTATATATGCCATGGCAGTTTACGGATGAAATTTCATGATATATCATCTTGTTATTCAGTAAACGAATTATCTCCTATCTAAATTCTTAAGAGCGTGACAGAAAGACGGACCAAGCAAGCATTCAATAATAAACAGTTATTATGTAGTGGGAGTATGGTGGGAGGTTAGACAAGATCATACTTGCACCTAATATTGACTCCTAATATTGGGTCCTAATATTGGCCCCTAATATTTACATGGTCACCGGACACACCGCTGAAGATCAACGATGAGATCACCATCATTCCACAGCCCAATGTCGCTAAACCCAGACCCGTTGACAAGAAGATTTTGGGACCAGCTGTAAGTGTATGTGGGGCCCGCTGTGTATATGGGGCCTGCGGTAGGTGTGTGCGGGGCCCGCTGTAAGTGTGTGTGTAGGTGCAAGTACTTGCTTACTGTGTCCTCATTTGGGCAGTATGCTGTACTTGCTCCTATTCTGAATGCCTGGTTAAAAGCCTTATTGTCATGTACTTATATATACTAACTGTATAGATCAGTGGTCCCCATCCCCGGGGCCGTGGATCAAATGGCACCGGGCCGCACAAGAAGGAAAAAACCATTTCCATATGATTTATTTCGGTGTATTTCTTACGAGATTGTGGGACTTTCCATGAACAAGAGCTTAACAGTTAGCCAGGTGCTGACTCAGCTGAGCAGTTGCAAGCGGCAGAGCAGTGGCGTCGTAGCTTTGATAGAGGTGTTTGACGCTTTTCTCTCTCTTTACCTGTACTTTCTCATGTTTTAGTGCTTGTTAAGTCGCGTCCACACCATCAAACCCTCCTTCAATAATGAACACACCAAAACACAAACTCTTCTGAATAGTGTCCAGACTGTGCTCTCGGCCTTATGAAGTTGTACGACTGCAGAATGTAAACAAACAACACTCCTCCTGTAATACGTGTGTTGAGTTGATGTATGCAAGTGTATAATTTTAATTCTTTGCAGTTGGCAATCATCCTAGGTGTTATTTTTACATTAGTAATGACATTTTTATCTGTGTTTGAAAAATCTGAAGCCATCGATCTTCATTGCCTGCTACTATTTATTCTAAATTAACTAATCCTTAGTTTAAGACAGGGGTCACCAAACTTTTTTCACAGTGGGCCGGATAACTGAAAGAATGACGAGCGCAGGCCGCATAATCATTCTGTTCAATACTTCTGTTCAATACTTCAATACGTCAGAGCGTAGGCGGAGCTACCACGAGCCGAGGAAGCGACGTCAGTTCAACGTCGACGGGCCTGGTGAACTGACGTCGCGGGCCGGATTCGGCCCGCGGGCCGTAGTTTGGTGACCCCTGGTTTAAGATATGGAACCAAAAGTGAGGTTTTCATCAATTTTACAAATAGAAAACATTGTTTATTCTCCAGGCAATGTACAACGTTGAAAAAAGACCCTTTGATCTATATTTCAACATAATCATCATCTTTTTCTACGCATTTTGTAGACGATGCTCCAATTTCTGTCTCCCAATGTTGTAGAACTTTGGCTCCAACCCGTTGAGGAGGAGTTCCACCTCGTCCTTGACTTCATCGTCTCTCCGGAAGCGTTAGCCACTCAAGTGTTCTTTTAACTTCCGGAACAAGTGATAATCGCTAGGTGCGAGGTCCGGACTGCACCACTGCCTCTGATGTAGGAGGCAGTGACTGTGCGCTAGGTGGGGCGTGACAGTCAACCCACAATTTGTCAAAAAGTCCTAAGTTTGTCAAAAGGTCGCTTCTTCAACAGTTCAGCATCGGGGTTCTACGGCATTGCGATACAGAAATCGGGGAACCGTCTACAAAAATGCGTAGGAAAAGATGACGATTCTATCGTAAAATAGAGCAAACTGTCTTCATTCAAAAGTTGTACATTGCTATGTGAAAAAACAATGTCTATTTTTAAAATTCATTAGAACCTTATCTATGGATCCACACCCCCATAATAGGCTCATATGACCATGTTAGGTTATTGTCAAATAGAAGTAAATAGATCACCAAATAATCGTTTTGGCATAAAATTTAATATTCATACAGTTCCCGAGCCACAACGGCTTCGAGAATAGATATTTAAGCGACTGTTCGCTGGTTCTACGAAAAATTGTTTCAGAGTTTTCCTACCGGTAGGAAAACACGAAGACACCGAAATCTGCCCGTTCACAAAATGTGTTCGTGTTCGAGGAGAGTTGAAAAACAAGAAATTTGCTCGAAAGATTGATTGTATTGACGGGCCTTTATACACGCAGCCAGACTGCGTGTATATTGTTTTATTTGGCCCTTTTTTCGTCTACATTTACTCTCAATTTTTGTTTTTTATTTTCCATATTATATATCGGTCATTTGAGCGCTCAATTTAACCCACAATAATGAGTGCAAAACAGACGTCGTTAGAAAGTTTCTTAACTAAAAAGAAAGGGCTCAGTGAAGAGAAAGAAGAAGAGTCTCCAATATCAAAGAAACATAAAGCTTTAAACAGACATACAGTGAGTTCTATTTGAAATATGAATTCATCGGGATATGTCATTCAAACACACAAACCCCGCTCTGCATAGTTTGCAGTGACCGGCTCTCTAATGAAGCAATGAAACACTCAAAACTGCTTCGCTACTTAAACGCCAAGCACCCTGGATTAAAGGCCAAGCCCCTGGAGTATTTTGAAAGAAAAAACGGGATTACGGAGTGACAGATGAGATTTCTAAGGGCCATTTCATCAATGACGGAGAATGCGTTGAGAGCATCCTATTTGGTGGTTAACCGTATTGCTAAGGCTAAAAAGCCATTTACTATCGGTGAAGAATTAATCTTGCCTCCAAGGAGAGGCTACTGTTAAAAAGATAGCACATGTGCCTCTGTCGGCTAGGACTATGACTAGGCGTATTGAGGAAATAGCCGGACATTGAGACACAATTGTTAGAGATGATTAATTCATTACCGTGGTACGCACTCCAGGTCGACGAATCTACAGATAACGACAAGAAGGCAATGCTACTTGTTTATGTGCGATAGCTATATCCGGAGGATGTGCATGACGATTTGTTATGTTCACTTTCTTTGCCAACAAACACTACATGAGCAATATTGTTCAAGTTACTGGATGGTTATACAGTATATCAGGACAACTAAAATGGTCCTTTCGTGTCGGCATATGCACAGATGGAGCTGCTAGCATGACTGGGCGTCTGTCTGGTTTAACTGCTCGTATTTAGGAGGTTTCACCCGAGAGTGAATCTACGCATTGCATCATTCATATAGAAATGCTGGGAAACCGAAACATGTCACCGGAGTTTAGCAGCGTATTGAATAATGTCATTATTGTTATGAACCACATCAAAGCACACGCCTTTAATTCGCGTTTATTTGAGAAGCTTTGTGAGGAGATGGATACAGAGCACAGATGCCTTCTCTTGTACACAGAAATAAGATGGTTATCTCGAGGAAAATCGCTAACCAGAGTATTTGAATAACGATAGTCATTGCAAAGATTTCTCTCAGAAAAGAAGTGCTCGCTGGCTGCACATTTCAGTGACAAGGTATGGGTTGCAAAACTGGCTTACGTCTGTGACATATTCAGCCTGCTTAATAAACTGAATTTGTCCCTTCAAGGGAAAATGACAACTGTTTTCAAATTAGAAGACAAAGTAACTGCATTTAAAGCCAAACTAGAGTTGTGGGGACGGCGCGTGAACAGAGACATTTTAGACATGTTTCAAACATTAGCGAAGATTTTAGGCCAGACTGAGCCTGAGCATTTATTCTTCCAATTGGTGCACAGCCACCTGTCTTTGCTTTTAGAAGAGATCGAGCATTACTTCCCTACAACAAAAGACCCACGAACGGGTAAGGAATGGAACCGCGACCCATTTGTCGACAAACCAAGTGAATCTTGCATTTCCGTGCAAGAAGATCACCTGATGGAGATTGCAAATGACGGAGGCCTTAAAATTACGTTCGAGACAACAACTATGTCAGTGTTCTGGATTAAAGCCATGGTGGAATAGCCTAAAATGGACACCACAACACTTAAATCCCTATTGCCATTTCCGACATCCTATCTGTGTGAAGCGGGGTTTTCTGCAGTGACAGCAACCAAAACCAATCAACAGAGTAAACTGGACATAAGCAACACATTTTAGTTACCATTGACTCTTATTACTTCACGGTTGAATCGCCTCGTTACACAGAAGCAAGCTCAGGGTTTTCATTGATTTACGGTTCGAGTGGCTTAACACGTTTGTTGCGATGCGACCCACCGATGTGTCACTCAGGTTAGGTTCTGTGATTTTTTCAAAGCTTTCCAGTGACTGTATGTACAAAGTAAAGATTTGCACCAGCTAGGCAATCGCAACAAACGTGTTAAAATGGCAAACGGCTTTACCATCATTTTCTTGTTTAACACGTTGCCTCCGATTGCCTGATTGGTGTAAAACTTCACTTTGTACGCATAGTCACTAGAAGGATCTGAAAAAATTACAAAACCTAACCTAAGAGGTACACATACGTACCACTTCGGAGTCAACGTGTTGATTGCATTCTATTTTGAAAGCATGTTTGGGTACAATCAAAATGGAATTATTAAATAAACACAATCAAAAATATCAAAAAGGCCTTTTCTTCCCCTTCCTTCGGCTCCTCTTAGCGGGCCGTTGTAAAATTATCGAACGTAGACCGGTGCGCGTCAATGAAAAGGTTGGGGACCGCTGTTCTAAGTAAAAAAACGGGGTAGAGGTAGAGAAGGAGAGGAAAAATAGGTTGGTAGTCGACTCACCCATCCGTTCTCGGTGCGATGGTCTGGCTACCGCGGGGCTCTACGTATCGCAGAGTTACGAGTACGGAGAAGGACGTGACTGAGCACGTAGCACGGGCACGACCTGGAGTTTGAATATCTTTGACTTTGAATATCGTTTCCAATGTCCAGTCGTACCTGTGTGTACTTCTTCCGACTCCAATAAGTTTGAGGAATATTCCTTCTTTTGCCTTCACTGTAATTTTTCTGATGACCTCGACGCTGCTGCCTGCCTTTATAACCGCGCCCGCAGCCACTGTTACGGCCGCGCAGCTGCTGCTGCTATTGGCTGAGGTCACGTGGGTGCCTAGTGCACGGCTATCAAAAGGAGCCGTGCAAACCTTTGTTATTGTTATTTCTTTACTCACGTTTGCCTGCCGACAGTTTCAGTAGATTAAACGTAGAAGACACATATTGTATTTAGACTAATCGAAATACGTGAAAATGTTTCATGCAAATTGTACGGTTGTTGTTTGACGCCGTATTTCGATTAGTCTAAATATAATTTGCGTCTTCTACGTTTAATGTACTCTAACCAGAAAGGTTAGAGTAACGTATCAACTGCAAAACGGTTAAAAATAGACAGTTCAACTGTTTGAAAATTGTTAAAATCTTTAAGGAGGCTAGTACAACTTTTGATAAAACAGGAAGACGCCAAAAACGAAGTCTTTGACCAAAAATCTTATCAAATGGGATCCATGTCGATCCCATCGAAAACTGGCTGCAGAAGCCGGTGTTAGCAAAACTTCAATGTATCGAGTGTTGGCAGAAAATCTGGGAAAGAAACCTTACACAATGATGAAACGTTATGAGCTTACTGAACATCATGAGAGAATGAAGGCTGAAAGAAGTCGACACATTCTTAATGAGATAGCTCAAGGCTTGCTCCCAAACTCTGTACTCACAGATGAGAAAAAATTGACATTCAACAAGTTGTGAACCATCAGAAAACCCGAGTTCGGAGTTCGTCAATTTCAATCGAGGGTAGGATTGTGACGAGTCGTCAAAATGCACAGTGCGTCTTGGATTGGGCGGTTGTGAAAGCCACAGGAAGATCTCCGCTTGTTTTTGTGCCTTGTGGGGTCAAACTCAACTCAGAACAGTACATTTCTCTTATTTTGAAATAAAAGTTGCTACCATAGAGTACAAAACATTTTCTGGGTTCACCATGGAGTCTTCAACACGATTTGTTCACATGACATGACTCTAATGTAACACAAACCTTGATTCAAAGGAAGATTCCATCTTTCATTAGCAAAAATGTATTGCCAGCAAGAAGCCTTGACCTCAATCCCTTAAACTTTTCTATCTGGTCCACTTTGCAGCCAAGGGTCTTGGCCACCCCCGCACTTCTCTCGAGTCCCTTACAGCCAAGCTGCAAAGGGAATTGGAAGTAATCCAAGAAGAACAGATACGGGCCGCTTGCGATGCATTTGTAAATAGACTTAAAGCCGAGGTTCGTTATAAGTTTTCGTAATTTTCTGTAAAAGTCGTGTATGTTCAACACTCGAAAGCTCTGGAAAGATCAAGCCTGGTCTGTGTCTAATTCTTTGGCAAACCAGTCTTTTGTAGAGTTGTCTGGAATAGGTGAACTGTCCTCGTAGTTCCTATAAAGTTTAACTTATGTCGTATATGTATTGTCCATTAGTAGTTTAGAGTCTTCCATTCCGTCACTTTTCCTTCTTTTTGTCTTATTTCAGTGTATGTAGCTGCGTTTGTCTCGTCCATTGCTGTGTCTATCGTTTAGTCTATTTGTGTGTTCTTCTTGTGGAGCTGTTTGTGTCATTTGGGATTGTTGCACATCGGTCTTGTCGTAATAAAAGTTAAAGATAGCTGTTGAGTCTGTGTCCGGGTATGCAGTGTCGTTATTAAAGTTTAGTTTTAGAGATTTTGTGAGTATATCGTCGAACTTTTTTGTTTTGTCTAATGCTGCTATGTGTGCTTTTACTATGAGGGCTGTGAGTTTGATGTGTTTGGTTTGTTAATGTTAGTGTGTGCTGTGGTAGGCTTGTTTGTTGTATTGCAAGTTTTTCTATTTCAGCACAAGTACTATGAGTCTGTTATTGTTTCTGTCGTTCGGTTTCTTCTTGTCGTAACATGTTTTCCCTGTATGGACAATGGGCAGCAAGTGTTCTATGTGGAGCCTGGCAGTTGAGACATTGTTTTAGTAAGTTTGTTGATTGTTGGCATGTATGTTCCTTGGATAACGTTCTGAACAATGTTGGGTTGGTGATGTGCATTGGTGTGTAGCATGTTCTTCAAATTTGTAACATTTATAACAGATTAATATGTGTGTGTATTTTTCTTGTTCGCATTGTTTGGGGGGTAATTTTGGAGTGAAACATGTAAAGTCCGTATCTCAGCAGTCGTTGTGCGGTCGTTGGGTCCGTTGTCACTAGTTTTGATAAGTGGGTATAAATTTAATTTTTTATTTCTTGTCACTGTCAGCCAGTCATTCTGCCTTTTAATTCCATTTTATAATTTCTTCAGTTGGTTTCAGTTCAATGTCGGCGTCTATTTGTCGTATAAATACTGTCCGTTTGCTCGACAGTCTGGGGGGATAATTGGAGTTGGGTTAAATTTTTCGAATGCGGTAGTAGCTTTTTTGGAGGTCAATTTGTCGATAGAGGTAACGTCCTCCGTCACAGCGTAGTATCCGTTCCTTGTCGTTGTCAGTCTTATTAACGGTGCATTTAATTCACAGAAAGTTATTTCAACAATTTTTTTGTTCATCAGTTGGTTTGACCAGATTGATGGTTTTTAATTGCACTCCATAAGTGGGTGATTTTGCAGGACCGGAGGGGATAGCAGGGGTTGAAGGAAGGGGTGGGGGTAGCAAGGTGGTAAAAGGTTTTGGGTTAGGTGCATTAGGATTAGGTTGAGAGATGGTGGTTGCAGGAGAGGAGGTACGGGATTTGGAAGAGGATTGGGATTGAGGGAGGAGAGGGGCCCTGGACGGCCGGCTCGATGAGCCAACACGTCTAGAAGCGGCCCCGTTCCCCGGTAAGGGGGAGGTGGCATTATTACATTCTTTTTTCTGTCACCAATAACAATAGCCCCCCCTATCTACACAATAAAATAAATCAAAATATATAAAGAAGCAGTAAATGAAAAAATAAGTTCACCTGTGCAAGTGCTCCTGAGCTAAAGGCACCAACCTCGGCTCTTCTATAAGCTGCTTATTCACCAAGAAAGTATACTGTTTGAAAGAAAACACAAAAGAAAAAACACTGTTCAAACAAAAACTGCACAAGAGTACACTTCCGCAGAGTATAGCACGAGAAGTACACACCACAGTAGTCACGACGAACCTCAATGACCAGACTCGAGACCTGAACCTTTTAAAAGACTCCGCACAGCTACTGGGTTCTCGTTTTCGAGAAAAACGGCTACTGGCAATATGAACAACATTTTTTTGGAGAGAATTTGGAAAAATTTTCATTTTTGATGAAACATCTTCGCTTGTCTACTGTAGCAATTTTGCTGACTTGATTGAATTCCTTGGCCTGAAATATGAGGCTATGTAATGGAAACTTTTCATTGACCCATCTGATATAAGTCTCATAGCAGTTCTTCTGAATATTGGAAACAAGTTTTCATCGATCGCTGTTGGGCACTCAGTTTTAATAATAAATCCCAAGTAAGCATGGAACGTCTGCTCTCTGCTCTGAACTACCAGAAACATAAATGGTTGATCTATGGAAATTTAAAGATGTTGGACTCATCCTAGAATATCAAGGAGGTTACACAAAGTATCAATGGTTTCTGTGCTTATGAGATAGCTGTGCTGAGGACCAGAATTATGTCAGACAATAGTAGCCATCATGATAAGGATTAAAACTTGAATTACACGACGCTGTGTCCCATCCTTTGGTTGAACCGAGCAAGATATTGGCTTCCACCCCTCCATCTCAAACTCGCTCTCATGCAGAACTTTGTAAAGACATTGGACAGGAAAAATGGAGGATTTATTTTCCCTCATCAGATGTTTTAAGGAAAAACCATGAAAAAAATTAAGGCAGGTATATATGATGGTCCTCAAATAATGGAACTCATCTAGGATACTAATTTTTATGATGCACTGAATCCTCTTGAACTCTCTGCCTGGTTGTGCCTCAAGTCAGTCATTGCAAACATCCTTGGCAACCACAGAAGTGCCTAGTATCAGATGGTGATTGATGAGTTAATAGAAAATTTCCGCCAACTTGGTGTGGACATGTTGGTGAAAATACACTTCCTCCGGTCTCATCGTGACTATTTTCAAGAACATTGTGTTGTATTGGGACGCTATCAAGTCCGATTGGATGTAAACTTTCTGGCCAACTAGTGCTGGTGCCTAAAGAGGGATGCGCAGTCTGATCATCAGAAACGTAAGTCCCTAAAAAGACCATTCATCCACGAGTTACTTCCTTAGTTCATTTTACTCTTTTTGCTATCTATTCAAAATACTTTGTAGGGTACCTGTGAATAAATCAGTCGACTATTTTCAATATTGCTATTTATTAACCGAAAAATAGATCGGAATTTAGAATATTTTTAATGTGCTAATATTTCATTACCTAATATGATTGGGTAAAATGAGCATGATTTTTGGATTCAGTGAAAAAAAACGACAAAAAATCAGGTATTGAATGTTAGACCTTGAAAATATTGCACTCCAGTATTATGTGTGCTTGCAGGTTTGTGTGATAAATAATTTTAATTTGATCTTCCATACCTAATCGTAAATAATTTGTTTGGTTAAATATTTTTCCCATACCTTGTGCAAGTCAATGAAATAAAAACGTTTACCAAAATAAAGTATATTATGTAACATTAACCAGATTTCTTCACCACTAATCATCAGGAAACTCGTGCAATGTGCCCTTTGCGTGGTAAGGTATCGAAAGCAAGCAAACATCGAAGGAGTATCGAGCTGCTTTATTGAGTTGGCCAGTAGTGTGGGTGAGACCTGCTGAGTGCAACTGTTGCGCTTACACTATTGTGTTATTTTAGTTTTACTACTCATATTGAGCAAACTAAATAAACATACTAGTATACCAGCTAACCAGCTACCCAAAACTCTACGAGTGTAATTGCTACATACATCTGTGAAAAAATAGATCAGCTCGTTTTTTACATGTACATGATTTCAAGTATTCTACTTACAAGAACACACCACGTCTCGATAAATATATTTGAACGGTTGTGAACATTTTCACTATGCTTTATTAACACTTGCAATGCATGAGGCGATTTGGAGTATCTCAACTGAAGGCGATATGAAAACGTTAAGTGTTAGAATTAAGATATTTAAGAGGACAAAAGTGGTATTCACTTGAATTTGTGCCAAATTAGCTCGCTATACGCCACGAACAGAAAATTTCTAACACACTGGACAAAAAGTTATGATAGAGCCGGAATATGAATATTGAATGAATGGTATCAAAGTTTTTGAATGATTCTTCAGATAAAGAGTTTGAGCACTCACGATTTTGTTTTATTTATCATTGGTTTTTAGAATCAAAATGACTCTAACACACGACTTGCATAACTCAGTAGAGAAACTATTGTGACTAAATGATAGAAAGTACATTATAAACTTGTTTCACTATACCAAGGAATTATTCTACTGACACTGAAATCTTTATCTCCATATAATATTAAAGAATTTCTTTGAAACACATATATGGAAAGCTAGCACATTTTAGGTCATTAATTTTTTCTACTATTCATAGCTGTTAGTGATTGTTTTGATTGTATTTCATGACCAACTGTTGTAATCTGTTCTAACCAAAACTGATCTAACTCAATGAACTAAAATAATGAATTAATATGTATATGCAACGAACATAAGCGTTTTCAAGAGACTTTTGAATAACTAAGTTGGTGAGTGTTTGGAGAAAAAGGGTAAAATTGTTTCACTTTTTCAAAGCATTCGCAAGATATATCTGATAATTGAAATATATTAATATGTATCAATTAAACAACTGTTTATTAAACTTTGGCAACGCTGCTGTCTGAAAAATAGTGAAGAAAAAACAATCGAAGTTTTCTTATGACTTTAATTTCACAATGTTTCATGTGTCAACACAAGGAAAATGCATTGACTTCTTAAATTCAACGTAAAATAATTAGAGTACAAACCGATGTGTTCTCTATGTAGACCTAAAACTACGACGGTATAGCACCCATGAAGTACACAAGGGCTTCGACACTGCATGCTATTCAAACGACAAGGTCTCTTAACACAATGTTATGCATATATTAACTAAAGTTATTCACCGCATCACTTAGGAGTTGATCATTTAATACTTCCAGAGTTTCAATTCTCAATCACTACTTCAGAAATTATTTTGTAGAACACAAGTCTCTACAAGCGAATCTAAAAGTTTACAATAAATCAACTGTCTACTCCACTCCCAAGTGGTCATAAACAATCATTTGATTTCATAAACAAAATTATAATATTAAAACGCTGGCACAATAATTTACAAACATTGTTGACCAGTAACACAAGTCTTTGTTTCTCACTCATACGAAATAGTACAGGCGCTTTACATGCTTTAAAAGGGGTTATACTATCTTATAAGTTTACACTTTTACGAGTAAACAATTATATGATATATAAAAGAGCTGTTTTCACGAATAATGATTTTTTATGGATGGAATATACAAAAATTTTGTTATTTCTACCATGCATAAACAAAGCGCCACGTCAGATGTAGAACTCTGTTCTCAGATGCAAAAGCTTCGACTGCGATGCTAGGAAACTGTACTCGGTGCAGATTGCGTCGTATACAATCATGAAAAACAACTGCTGGATTGTAATAAATACAAACTGATACAAAAAACGTTCATTTGACTTAGTGCATTTCCTTAAACTCAATATTTTTAGAGCAAACCAACATGAGAAGTTGAAATAATTGTTGAAGTCGTCTGTAGAATGTGCGTTCACACTTTTTATTTCTTAGAACCAGATTTCTATCGCCGAATGTAAAAATTGATATATAATAAAAGACTAACTTTCTAAAGCACAGTGTATGAGATAACGAAAAGTTGCAGGCAACGTTACTAATAACGGGAATCTTCCTCAACTTCTGCGTGCTGTGAGAAACATCTACAATTATATGTTGTAGTGAAAATTCCAGACTTGATTGGTTTATATGATGGAGGTCCCCAAAACCACAAAGACTCATGAACTAGAGCAGAAATATTTCACTTAGATTTGTCAGTAAAATTTCCATCTCGTTTACCATTTCACGTAACAATGACACAAGATCGTTTAAGAACGTTATCATAATATAAAATTTTGAAACGAAATACCACTCCTTTTCAACAAATAAACATGTAAATTTCTCTGGACTTGAAACAATGATTTTGAAAATAATCGTAGATTCAATCAAGGCTTCAATCGAATGACAGTCCTAAATCTGATCCCGCAGGACAACGGCCATTCTCTTTGTTCTGCTACATTCTCCTCTGGTGCTAACCATCAGCGTTCTTCACCTCAGCCTAACAACGTTTATGCAAACTTCTAAGGCATGCTTCACCTTCATCAGTTTATTAGCAACAAATACTATTAATACAACTAAGTGTTGCCTACGACCAGCTGTCATTTGATTTCCGTATTAAATTGACAATGCACCTCTTGTTTTTTTTTTAAATGAAAGTAATCACCTCGAGTCATGATCGCTCGTGCAGTCCAAATTAGCAGTTCCCAACCTTTACCGGGTCTGGTGACCTATGACGACCGATTTTGAAAAAAAAATTGATCCATGCTCCCATTCCATCAAAAACTATGTGTTCCTTTGGACTTCGAAAACTCGTTTATAATGGAACGCTATTCCGTAAAACATAAACACACAAATGTAGGTATCAGGCGAATTCATAAATAACTAGTGTACCCAGCCGTCAAAAATGATGGCAAATACTGTTGGAAATGTATTAAATAAAATTTCATATATGAACACTATGTAATATATATATATATATATATATATATATATATATATATATATATATATATATATATATAGGGTGTCCCACAACAAAGAGGCCCGAAATTTTACTTTATATAACTTTAAATCTATTGCATATAATTCGGTTATGTAAAAATATTTTTTTGAATACAGCTTTTGTCTATCAAGGTTAGAAATTTCAATTAATTATCTCTCATGGTATTCGTACAGTAGCAATTTCACACTGCCTACGGAAACGCCTTTTCGCGCAAGGGTAAAAGAGCTTAAAATTAGATTTCAGATAACATTTATTTTATTATAACAAATATGATTTAATCCTTTTAATTCATTTAAAGTAAAATGATTCGATGATAAAAAATAAATTTTTGGAATTATTTCTCTAAGGCCCATTTCCTTCCACGTGTCTTCCATTCCTATCCAAGCGTAATTGAGCTCTCGTTCTCATTGCTCTCATGGCTCTCATGATCATTTTTGGATTATTTTTGATCAAATATACTTCAGGCTGTTTTTTTTCACGCAACTGGTTTATGTTTTCCGGAGGCCTGCAGTAGACTTTATTCTTCAAATATCCCCATAGAAAATAGTCGCAGGGTCTAAAAACTATCAGTGAAATATTCGACGGTAAGACAGTACTTAAAGGTTTCAGACAAAATTAAGTAAACAATAGAATTACCTTATCTATAAAAATTGTCGCTTCATTACACAGAAGCAACAAACCCTATTTAATTGAGTAGGACATTGAAATCCTCACATTTTCTGCGGAGAAAATTTTTTTACATATACTCGTATGAACGAGCGTATTTTCTAAAGACTGCGTTTTAAAATTAGAACAGGGGCTAGCATTCCTATATTTAATATTTAAAGTACACAGAGATATTTCAAGTATACCAAACTATGGATTGAGGTGCAAAATAATTAATTTATTTGGACTAAAATAATTACACCAGAAGGAGGAGGGGCGAGACCTAGTCTTCTTGAGCAACCAATCGCAGAGCAGCTTTAAAAGACGCCTAGGTAGAGCTATACTCGCAAAGCAGGGCAAAAATACGCGTTCGGTGGGAAATCTAAAGGAAACTACTGTCGAGTAGTCTAATTAGCTGTCCCGTGCTGTTACTGACACAGCGATGACAGAGGTGACTACGATCCAGTAGTCTACTTTATATTTTCCACGTGAAAAAATGCAAGTAGTCCACTAATGCTGTCCACCCTTTAGTTGAACGTTTCAATTCGCTCCCCGAAATACTTGGCTGTCCATCCCGAGAGAGCAAGTGCGAGGACATGGTTGAAACATACAAGACAATTCTGATGGTCACATGAAGCCACAATTGTGGAGGTCCTCATGGGCGATGTGCTTTCTGAAGAAGTACTGGACTGCTTCAGACTGGAAAATGAATGCCCAGTCTGCATGGGGTCAGTACTCAACACCGAGTTGGGCCACGCGATGCTTAGTGGCTGCAATCACGCTCTATGCGTCTCCTGTGCTCGGATGTGGTTCCGAATTAATTCAATGTGTCCTATGTGCCGCATTCAGGACTTTTTCTTCAAGGAATCCACCCTTGAAAATATGACAGAAGACAAACACGAGTAATAAAATATTTGTGAATTTCATCATATTTAAACATTTCTGTGTGTGTGTTTTTGTTATGATCAAAAACTGAGAACTCTTTTTATCGTTGAAAATTTCAAGAAATGTACTGGTTAAAGATAAAATCAATGTGAATGTTTCAACTTGAATAAAATGTTCCATGCCCCCTGGGGTACAAGACAAAGAAGCTGCAACACAGCGCATAGTGAGGAATCTGAACAACAGATAACACCGAAAATCACAACAACCACTGACCAAAACTACACTTTTACAGAACTCAGCCTCTTGAAAACCAACACGTTATTTTCATTAAATTGACAGGCATCACAATCGAGTCATTTCTATCGTATCAGGGTTTTTATACATTTTATTTATTGTGATACAAATTGGAGAAACATATGTAATGTTCATACATAACAATTTTTCATTATGAGGAATTACACATGTGTAGACAAGTAAGTCATATCAGAACATTTTAGAATTACTGAGATGGTAAAAAAATGTCCAGGTACATGTACATACAATATCACTAGCACGTGGTACATAGTTTGTTGTGAAGTGCACCTGAGCTTAAAAATTGATGTAGTAACGCTATGAAGCACAAGGTGGTGAATAGAAGATAACATTTGAATAACATTTTGAATATTCATTAATCTCACTGTCCAAAAATATTCAAATGCCTTCTGTTCTTCAGATGTTTGTCTTATTCTGGCATGGATAAAACATCCAGTTGTTATGCTTTCTAAATTTATTACGGGATCTGTTGTGCTGGACCTTATGTCAGTTTTACACGAATAACTTCAATTACTTGTCAATAATTCCCCCGTTTTAGTTTGACTTTGAATATCATGTTTCGTTTTCATGCAGTTCTTTTATGCAACAAAATTCGTACTAATGAATTGCATTAATACTTATATATAGCTCAAAGTGTTCACGTGGAATTCGATCAGCCATTTCAAAACAGTACCTACTATTTTTTGCAACCCTTTAACTGTATGTTCGCATCATCTTGTAATATTGATTAGTGTTACTCCATCCCATTCTCTCTACCACTGATACAGTTGATTTAATTTTGTACCAATAATTGTGTGTTAATCTTAAAAAAACTTTAACAAAATTGTCATCATTTGAACATGAGTATTCGCAGGCTTCCTTAACATATAATGTTATGGCTTGTAGTTTTCAATAATAGCATCGCTATTGTCCATAATGTGTGAAAAAATATGAATTTCGTTTTGTGGAAATGCAGTGTACACAACCTCAAGAAACAGTCCTTTAACATTTCGTACGGCTCACTTCCCTTAAATCATTGTAATTCAGAGTCAAAATTTATTTCCTCAGACATGAATTCTTTTTCATACGTATAAAACCCTATTACTTGCTCTAAAAAACACAATTTGTTTCATCCCTAGTTTTGTAAACAATTATGATAAATGTCATGTAAGTAACTCCTCAGCCTTACGAGTAAGACAGTTTTTTCTTTTTATGCAAATAATCCTACTTTTTCAAGTTTTGCTGCATTTGAAATCTACGGCTTCGCCGTATTATTCTATTTAAATCATTTCTAGCTACTGTTCTCGTAGTTTTGATTCTTGAATAAAGGTATTGGAAAACAAAATCTTGTTCATGTGTCACTATTAGTGGGGCATTCAGCATTCAAACATAACAGTATTCACGAGACTTTGCATTTATTTCATTGCTTAGCTGCGTTTCAGGTATTAATTGACTTCATTTAATAAACCGATTGATGTGTAAGCATATCGCTTCTGTATTTAAATTGGTGAAGAACACACTCCAACATTTTACGCTCATAGATTTCAATGAAAGGTTTACCACTGGTTCATAAAATTAAGAACAAATCTGTTTCGCTCACATTTATTAGATCAATAGTTAATCTCTTTCCATGGGGTTTTTTAGTAGATTTTAAAACTGTAAACTCTGAAAGAGCGACGTACTGTCCTAAATGTAAATGCATCGGAATAAACATTATAATTATTTCCTTTCCAGTCGCTGCACCCTGATAGAGTCTCTCAAACCATCAAATTAATCAACGATAGCAGAATGCGTGCTACGGGAAACGTTCATTGTTATATACATCAATTGCAGGATGGCGCTCTTCACGGTGCCTGTTCTGTCATCCATGAAACAAGTCAACTTCTGCAGCCGAAGTTCAGGACATCTGCAGACAATGTTGTACGTGTGGCTGAGGGCTGCTTATTTAACTTGTTTCGTAAGATCTACGGTAGCAGTTATAGCAGTGTGTTGTCATTTCATGGGGTGGAAACCTGAGGTTCAAACCCTTAAGGTTAACTAATGGATAATGTTTTTTAATCGTCACCGTCTTTTAATCTAAGACCCAGACATCGTGCATCGAAGTTTATGTTAGGATACCCACTTCAGTTGTGTTAGTACGCATTTATAGTCCTTTTATTACATATTTCTAACTGAGTGGAGATGCTTGATTACGTTTACTATTATTTTTCTCAAGTATGTACGCATGTATCATTCAGTTGTACAAAAATTTTCTTCTTATTTTTCTTAATAAGAATTAAGAAAATTAAGATTTTCTTAATTCTTCCAGTTCCGCAGTGATGTTCATTGTTGCGTTAAAACGTTTAGTTTAGTTGTGTTAAAACATTTTCTTCATACGGGCTATCATGTTTTATTCAGTCGTGTTAAAATCTTTGTGTCAATCGTGTTAGGTTGTCCTAGTCAGTTAGGTTGGATTTTACATTAGTTTATTAGGATGAAACATTTAGTCATGTCCGGATAAAATATTTAATTATGTATGGATATTTCATTTAGTCAATTAGGATACGTCATTCAGTCGTGGTAAAATATTTCATTCATTCGTGTTAGGATGTTTCATTCAGTCTGTTAGGATGTTTAATTCAGTTGCGTTAGAATGCTTCATTCAGTCACGTTAGGATGCTTCATTCAATCTTGTTAGATTTTTCATTCAGTCTGTTAGGATGTTTCATTCAGTCGTGTTAGGATACTTCATACAGTCGTGTTAGGGTGCGTCATTCAGTCGTGTTAGGATATTTCATTCAGTTTGTTAAGATGCTTCATTCACTTGTGTTAGGAAACTTCATTGTCTTTTATGATGCTTCATTCAGTCTGTTTGGATGCCTTATTCAGTTGTGTTAAGACGCTTTGTTCAGTCTGTAATGATGCTTCAATCAATCTGTTAGGATATTTCATTCAGTTGTGTTAGGATACATCATTCAGTCTGTTAGGATGATTCAGTCAATCGTTCGAGGATGCTTCATTCAGTCTGTTGGGACGCATCATTCACACCTGCCAGAAAGCATTCATTCGGTTAGGATATTTCATTCAGTCGTGTTAGGATGCTTCATTCAGTCGTGTTAAGATGCATCATTCAATTTGTTAGGATGCTTCATTCAGTCATTTTAGGATACTTCATTCGGTTGTCTTAGGATGCTTCATTCAGTCTGTTGGAAGGCATCATTCAGTCGGTTAGGATGATTCTTCCAGCCGTCTTAAGATATTTCATTCATTAGTCTTGAGATAATTTATTCGACCATTTAGGATGTTACATTCAATCGGTTAAGGTGTTTAATTCAGTCAATTAGAATGTTTATTTCAGTCAATTGGGATGTTTCATTCAGTCGTCCTCCATTCGCTCAAGGTACCAATTCGACCCATATACATGAGCCCAGTTCAGCGTTTATTACATCTCCTGCGACTTCCATGTTCCCATTCAAATGTTAGTGCTCATGTTCCATATTGTTGTTGCAGTTGGAGCGTCAAAGGACGGCGTAGTTCATAATTTCAGAATCGTATTAGACAAGTATTGTGTTCAGGGGCAGTTATTAGGAATTCAAGTACTATTTGATTCCACCAGTTTATCGTGTTTAACTATTTGTTCTTAGTCCAAAAGTCTCAGTTTAAATACGGAAGAATAGGTAGGAACCCTTAAAGTGTGAGCCTTGAAGAAATGTAATGGCAATACATTTTAAAAAATAGTTTTCCATTTCGTACATGTTTGTATCTGTGTGCAATTACAGTAGCTATTGTTTCAGGTTCTTTGCATTCATATTCTTGCACCGAACTTCTCTGAAATTGTCGACAATTTTTCATTTAGACACCAAGTGTGAGTTCCTCAACAAACATATTCCTATCCGTGTTCTCAAGTTCTCACCAGTTAACGTGGCCTTCTTTTCAAAAATGATCGAATAAAATGTGACACTTTGTATTGTTTCATATTAGTTATGACGTTTTCCCTTCACTCTGGATTTCTAGCACGGAGATTTAGTAGAAGTCGGTGTGTGTATATACGAGTTGTGTGTATATACGAGTCGATGTGATAGTTGTAAAAATATACGTTCAAATCATTGATTTTATTTTATTCCACGAGTGTTTTCGAATAGAAAGTGTTCTGCGAAAAACAAATTTCAAACTTTTAAACCAGACACTCGGGACAAAGCGGTACAGTGGTTGAGGTACATGCATTGGTACTGCATTTTTATCTTGGTGCCAGAATTGAGAGTTTTCAGTTACAGAGAACTTCTTGCGTACGAGTAGAACAATATTTTAATATTTAGATAATAGCATGGTATTTACTGGAAGAAACTCATGCAGTGCCGGTCGATAAGAATAAGTGAAGCGCGAGCAATGTAGAATTGGTAGACATGATTGGTAGTTAATGATAAAGTTGTGTAGGTAGCGGTGGTCTGGGAAAATTGAAGAAAATAATTAGTGTCAGACATTGTTTTCAATATGCGTCAACTCCTGAAGTCATAAACTTCTTCTTTTATGAAAATTTATTTAACATCAGTAATAAATAACCCTAGCATTGAAACCTGCACGGGCAAATGACATCGTACATTGAATTTGTGTTATGCAAATACAACCGCGAATATTAGAGAAAAGTGGACAATTTTCATTCATCAGCTAACGATAAAATAAATACTGATTTTCGGGATTCAAAACAACAGATTCAACCCAGATCCAACTCTGGTTTTGTGTATTATGTTCCAGTCAACGGTACTAGTGCATGATTTCGACTTCTCTTTCATATAAAAAGCAAGTTTCTGAATTCAGATAATACAAATCGAATTAATATGGTCCTAAAATCCCCAAAGGGAAATTATATTTTCAAGGAAAAAATTATGCATAACCATTATAGACTAATGTAAGCAGAGAGCTCATTCAAAGCTACAGGTTATGGTAGGAGCGCACAGCCCAAATGGAGCTCAGACAACACCAAACACACAACATACATCAACCGACTGGACCGAAAAAAATCATTTGGCATACGAGAATGAGTGGACGAAATGTATGGTAATCATCAGTTATAGCGCTTGAATTTATATAAGTACGTTTTTAGCTCAATATGAATTCAGGTATAATACAAATCGATTCAGCATATTGAGATCCAGATTGATCAGCGATTCTCACATCATTTAGATATCATCTTTAATTTAAGGACTGTTGGTTACATGAATTCATAGGTCCATCTTCTCGTAGGCTAGATCCTTTTGAGCTCCAGCGTAGTGAGGCATACCTTAATCTACCAGTCTGAAACTCCTATAAGGTGCATCCCAATTTCAAAGCAGATGACGAGGAGCACAAAAAATGAAAAATAATGTGCTTCCGAGCCTTACATTTTAATAATTACTGGTTAACGAATAAATTTATATAATTGATTCAATAAAATTTTAGCCTTCATTGAAAGAAAGGCCTGCAGTGTCCGAGCTTACAACGATTGTTTCTTATCGAGGAGTATGATATTAATGGAACCTATGGAAATCGTCAAACATTTCCTTCTACTTCTACGGAAATAGTATAAGGTAAGCATTGTTTATTCGGTTGAAATCAGACCAACTATATCTTCTATTGAAAAACAGAATTCAAGAAGGAACTCACAATGTGTCAGGCAACAGTAAAGTTGCTTATTGAAAAGTAACACAAATTTACGCTGAAAACTGATATTGAAAACCATATAAAAATCATAATTTCTAACAATCAGAATTTCAACACGAATTTAACACAACTAAACAACATGCATTTTGCACAAGGCCTCGGATTGTAATGAGATTCATTTTCCAGATTTTCGATGTTAATCTGAACTTTGTTCGAAAACAATTTTATACTTTTGTGGATATTGTGGAGAATTATGATATTATGAGACGAAACACTATTTCGACATAGTCCTGACTTGAAACACAAATGAGTAATGTTTTGTCATAGACATGGCAAAGACTCACATTTGATTGGTTGGACACAGGAAGCTTAAAGTAGTCAACTTTCGACGCACCGATAAAGGAACTCTCATTCACTTCAGAGCCATTGAACAACTTGGAGGCTATTATTATTTTTGATCACGGACACGGAACTTTGAGTCCTGGGCCATCAGTGGACAAATGAACGCAATTTAAGTGTCCTAACCAGGCATTCCTTAGAGCTTCACTCTGTTCAGATTGAGCCACCAGCTGAGAAGTGATGTACATACTTCTGCAACTGCTATTGCTCAGAACTCAGCAACCTTGAGGTAAGTTATGAAAGGTTCAGTGTGTCGTCCTCTAAATCCTTTTTTTAACATCAGCTTTCCTGGCAGCTGATGTTAAATCTTGAATTTGTTGCTGATGTTAGCAACTATATTAGCAATTAGTTTTCTTCTTGTGGTTCGAATCTTCGGGTAATCTCCTTTCACTAAATTTATAGGTCATGAAGAGGTAATGGAATAATGTGATTCGCGTGTTTCAATGACTAAGATTTTTTGCTGAATATATACAGGAGGAGGGACTTTTTATTGATAAGGATTTGTATTCGAAATACACTATCTGATCAGAATTTATTATTCAGTATCAGGTTGAATTACAAGTGACGGTATATTTTTGAAACAAAGGTAAGTTTGTATTTTATGGCGTAAGTTTTATGGTTTTCGTTTAGAAAAACTTCAATCAGCGATGATGTATTTTTATTTCAGGTTAGACAATAGTACTCCTAATCCTTAATGCTATATGTCATAATGTTCAATCTATCCTAGGATTTCCCTAAACCTTTTAAATAATTCGAGATTCAAAAGATTTATCAATACGTATATGTAAATATGTAAAATCCATTCACATCAATCACAATGACTATGCAGTAAATGAAATAGTTACAGGAAAGGAACTAAAATTATCCTAAAACGAGACGGAAGTTTGAGGATGTGTTCATAACAATCTTCCAATTCATTTCAGAAATTTGCAGAAGAATTTATATTATTCCACAATTCAATCGTACGTCCAATGGAAATGATATACAAAATAGATTACTTAAAATTCTGTGTTAACAGTCTCAGGATGATCTACAACATCGTACTACATGTCAGTCATTTCTTCACGTCCCTACTAGACTTTGCTTTTGTAAATAAACATGCAACTGCAATGAGAATAGTTTTTTTCATCATGTTAAATGTCGCCGTTTCAGCCCCTCTCCAGAAATCAAAGATGTTTAGGAACTGAGACTATCTCTTTCAAAGCATACGATTTTGAGAGTATGGGTGAGTTTAGAGAAATTATCCAAGACGTGCTGTTATTTCGACACATTTCTTACTTGATACAAGTTCCGATGCTGCCTAATTCATAGGATAAACATAAATTCAATATCAAACATCGAAGGCAAATGGATGACGAAATAAAAGTATATTTCAAAACAACGCCAAAAATTTTGCATCGATTGCAACTGTGATCAATGCCGCATTCCGAACTTCATATTCAGTACAAGAGCAGGCAAGCTCCCCGCGTGACTTCAGCGTTCTATCGATGTCACAGTCCTGTGAATAACTGCGTGCATCGATATGACAACTCGATGAAGACGTGAGCTCCTATTGCACTACTGCCAAAATCTGTTAACATTTCCAATCTTTTCACAAGAGCTTCACAAGTGCGCATGAAAATGTTCCAGGGGACTATGTTGCTCTAACCAATTCTTAATCGTGATTAGGCAAATAAAAAAACAATTATAGTGTGTGTAATTTCTATGACAAAGAATAATGACAGCCTCGTGCTTCCCCAACTTGTCCTGTGTGACAGAATAAAGCATTGGCTGTTTTTCGTCGGTTTTCACAGTCAGTTGTTCTACGAAACGCTTGTAAGGCCAAAGAAAGTATGAATAAGTCGTAATAATTTTTTTTTCATGTGAACCCTAAATTAGTAGCACTGCCGTTTTGTACTCAAATGCATATGTTTGATTAGTTTTTATTAATCTTACTCCCCATGATGAAAATAACTTCGCTGTCAGCGGATAAAGATAATATTTTGAACGCATTACCTATTCAACACATTGTTTTCGTTAGATATGGTTACATTTTTTCAAAGTTTTATTTCCAAATATATTTCTAAACTTGGCAAATTCATCACTCAAACTATTTATAGTTGCTCACTCATGAAGATTTAAATCACATAGGGTAGGTCAGTGTTTCCCAAAATTTTTTGGACTAACGCCCTTTTGGAGAAGAGATTTTTCAACAACACTCCTTCTATCTTAAATTTTCCATACTCACATTTCATTACCTGCCACACAATATTTTAAAGTTAAATAATTATAAATAATTAGAACTTACATTTTATTCTTTTATTGAAATGGATGAACTTGGTGTTTTCTGACCAATTCGTCTATTCTTGGCTCAATGCTACTAAGAAGTAGTCTTAAATCTCCCCTTTGTACTTTCTGGAGTCGATTTCATTGTTTACTGAGAAGCTGCGCAACTGCATTAAATCCACGTTCAGACATGCATGAAGAAGAAAAAGCGAAAAAATAAAATTTTACCGCCTCCCACAACTTCTGATGCTTTTCAGGAATTTCTCTTTGTGACCAAAATTCATGGTATGTTTTTTTAAAAAGAGGTCTTAATTTGAAGTCGTTTTTTAGAGCCAACAGCTCTTCTTGTATTGCAGAATTAACGTCACTTTTCCAAGCGTTTGTAAATGGATTTAGCAGCCATTCTGGTACTTCCATATTGTTCAAATCTTGATATCTACGATTCATGTCTTCATGCAAAGAATTCATATGATTACAATAAATCAGGATATCATCATCCTGTACAGATGTGCCAAACCATTCATTTTCTAGCTAGCTAAGTTTGGAAATCAAGAAAAATTTCGGCTGCCGATATTATTACCAAAAAAAGTAAGCTTGTCAATGAAACTGCAAATCTTCAATTTTGCTTTGATAAGATTTACATCACTATCCTGTAGTTGCAAATTTAAATCGTTAAATGTGTCAAATAAGTCTGTCAAGTAGGCGATGTTACTTATGCAAACTATGAGATCATCACTACATGCGCAGAATTTATTCTCCTGTAGAAACTCCACTAAGGTGTTGAGAAGAGAAAAAAATCGTATCAAACAATTTCCTTTGGAAAGCCACCTTACTTCGGCGTGTAACAGAAGACGATCAGATTCTTCTCTATTTTCATGACAGAGTTACTTGAATATTCGAGAATTGAGTGGTTGACATTTTATTTTATTCACTGCTTTGATAAGAGCGTCAAGAGATTTACAAAGACGATCGCGGCATAAGTTCTTTGCAATCAAATGCTGTCGGTGAATTACACAATGAATTATAAATACACCAGGTATTGCTTTCTTCAAATAAGAAAGAAACCCTTTGTATTTCCTCGTCAATGGGGGAGCTCCGTCTGTTGCACAAACAATGATATTTTCCATAGGGATGCCTCTTTTTTACAGAACAACTCAACTGCTTCAAATATATACTCACCACGAGTACTTGTTTCAAGTTCCTTTGGAAACAGCAATTTTTGCACAAATTGACTGCCTTTAATGAACCGAACAGATCCCAAAGATAGTGTTTCATTGTTTGGTAGTGTGGACTCGTCTAACTGTAAGCCAAATTGTCTTTCCAGTACGTTGAATAAAATGTCTTCAACATCTTCAGACATTTCCTCAACTCTTCTCTCAACTGAATTATTACGAAAATGAATAGATTTGGTTACTGTCCGTGGTGAACCATGATGCACCATTGTTTGTAGGACTTCTATAACGGGCAAAAGGAGCTGCTCGCCAATTGTCTGCAGGTTTCCAGATCGAGCAATCATATTTGATATATTGTATGAACAAACGAGTCCGTCTTCGTTTTTCTGTGATTGCTTTGCCGTGAGGGAAACAATAATACTTCTGTTACGAAATTTGCCACGTAAAGTCTGGAAATAAGGCAAACATTGGTTCATTTTATCAGGATAAATCTTCTTTAAGTGATCAGAGTCTGGATGGTTTCATAGCCTCATTAGAGAACACTCTCCCACAGAGAAGACACATTGGTAATTTCGTATTAGTAGGAACACTAATGAAACCAAACTTCAAATATTCACCTTTATATTGTCTGCACTTTCTTTTTGATTCATTATGATCCATGATTAAAGGTGGTTGAATGCACTGAAAACAAATAAGCATTAAAAGTGAACATAAAATCCACCAAAACCAACAAACATGCCTACGTTTTATTCATGAAACGATGTTCTTGCTTGTGAAATCTTGTAAAATATAAATAATACTACAATACATAATGTCCAATGAAATCAATTAAATAATATGATAACAAACTCACACTAGTTCACCGAAAAAAATAGGAACTGTACAATGTTTATTCAGTCAAACCAGTCAACGAGAACAGATTGTACTTTGTTTGTTCCCTGCCTCAGACGCTGCCATAATTTTTTGTTTCAGTCAAGAACTACTATAAACCGGACTTGCACACGCATATAGTGGACTACGCTAGCGGATGCCATTGCATTCTTAGTAATATAACATTAACTATTTGACAAATTGATCAAAAATTACTTCTTTCAATCAATAAAAGGAATAATAAGGTTTTACAGTTAATTTTAAATCGTTTACAGCACTGTAATGCTTTGAAATACCAATTTTACCCGGACTTAACATGTATTATCGTATGAGCTTAGTGGCCACTTTAAAGAAAGCCTAGTTGCTCCAGTTTTAGACTTTACAATATGGATTATAGTTCTACCTTTATCAATGTAAACAACCAAACATACAAACATTCACGCAAATAAACAAACAGACATAGAAGAAAAATCTACTAAACTCCAGCGATTAGTCAACCAACCGGGATTTTTTTACAGAGGTCTGAAGAAGGACTGCATTTTTTTACATTCAGGCGATTCTGTTCTTCATCTACCAAGAGAAACACATTCTTCTGCTGCAGTGTCTGGACTTTGTCAAATGTTTCCCTCAGCACCTGGTCCTTGCCATAGATGAAGTGACGTTTTGCAGCTTGCGTTTGCATGGCAGCACGAAAAGGTCTCTGAGCTGTTCATAATTACACTTTGGGCATGATTGAAGATCAAAACAATAATCATTCATGGAAAACTGCTTCTGTGATAAAAGTTCCAACTGACGTGTCAAAAATATCAACTTTTTCTCCTTCTCGATGTCGACACAGGCTGATGTGTGAGCTTGAAGAAGAGTGACAACATTTCGGATCGTTTTGTCAAACGGGATGTCATAGTTCATTGCCAAGCGCACAGTTTCATCGAACTGAGTATACAAGCTCAAACCATTGTTGGGATGAAGTGTCTTAAACAGTGGTACACTAATGCCGTTCTTGAACGCACTAAGTGTTAGTGGGGAACACAAAGTGGGCTTGTTTTCGACAATCATAGACAGGCAGCACTCACTGAAGTTGTTAGTTATGACCAAACACACAAGCCTTTCTTTCGATCATGAAATAATCATGTTCTTTTTCTGCTCCTGTAGGTTACTTTCAGGTTTGGTAGCATCAAATGAACTAGGTTTAATTTTATCCCTCTGAAGAAAATACCTCAGTTGTAGGTCTTTCACTTTCGCCGGGCGTGGTGTAAGTTTTGGAGATGGCAGATATGAAGCAGGCACATTGAAGATACTGGGAGGGATTTCAGGTCGCATAGAACCACTACGCAATTTGATCAAAGGTGGGTCAGTATCCCAGTGATTAAAACTTGTCTGGATTAACAACAAAGTTTTCACGAGGTGGAAGAACATCGAGTCACTTCTACCTCTCAGACTGCTCTTTTGGCAGGCGAAACACGCGGTGCCTGTTTTCTTAATTGTAATTACCCGGACAATTCACAACCCCACACTTGTTTGGCATTTTTAATACATATAATTAGCAATAAACTTTGTTAACAAACAGTATCAACTTAGAAATGCAGCAATGTGCTTCGAAACAAACAGCAATGTCTGATTCAAACAGAGCGACAGATTACGAAAATGTTCTCACTGTGACAGTTGGTGACTAACTGAAATCGGTGGACTGGCCTCCGCTAACGTAGTCCAATATATAACAGTGCACGTCCTGTTTACAGAAGTCCTTGATTTCAGTTCAAGTGTCAGAGCCTTGCTTTTGGGAGTTCTTTCGCTAGATTTAGGCGACATCTTTACACTAACATGTCATGGGCATTGCATCGATGAGTTAATTTTAAAATGTAAAATAAATTTACAAAGATATTTGAACCAGAGATGCAGAGGAGCATCAACGCCCCCTTATGTCCATTTAACGCCCTCTTCATGGGGCAAAGTTACTCAAAGCCCCTCTTCGCGTTCGTAAAGCCCATAAGGGGGCGTTTCCGCCCACTTTGGGAATCACTGGTGAAGATGGTGGTATCATTGAATTGTATGTAGAGCATATTGGATCTCACCTTGTACAGTTTATACTATTCATATTAGATTTGTATTTTGAGAAAATGTGAATTAAGTATTATTCGCATTATTGCTTACAGCTTCGCTGACACGTTGCAGACCATGAGGACTCGTTAATTGCGTAATTTTTCCAGAGTAGCAGCCCTAGATAAGGTCATATTAACTCATATAGAACCAGAACTCCACCCTTTTGATGACTAGTCTGCGTTTCAATACCTTTACTATCAACACCTCACAAACATACAATACTTTTTTAGATTTGTTTCATGTTTTACAGATTCGCCTGTATTTTTAATCCTATTCATAAATTCGAAAAATCCCTGATCGGTTTCATTGAAATATGCCTTCCATTATACGTCCAACTTTCCCCGGCGGATAATTCAGTGAAAATCTGCTTGCACGCACGAAGTCTACGCACTGCACCAATGCATGACTGTGCTATCCAAATGGCACCTGTGAAAAACAACACGAGCACACGATAATGTAGCTTCTTATTGTGCATCAGGTCAACTTTTTCGAAGGTAATTGATTCAGCAACAGTTTTCTAAATATTTTGTTTGCTCTGCATTTAGATACAAATAATTTTGATAAAATAGGGAATGCTGCTAGAACTCACAGTGAAAACGATTTTCATACCCACTTTTTTATATGCAATAACTCGCACGATATTCGGCAAGCAGCAATACTCTAAGTAATTTTTGACCTAATACTAAGTTATAATTACTCTCCATAAGTTGTAATAAACAGGATTTTATAGAATTATATTACATGAACTTTTCCAAATAACATGAAAATATAAAATAACTGTTTTATATTTCGTTCGAGCACAGTTTAAAGCCTCGAATTTAGTTCCGAAATACTCCTCCGAGTAAAAGAGTATCAAAAGGTAGAGAGCGCTTTAGTATGAATACCTTAACCCTTTCGGTCCCGACGGCATCTCTGGTAGCCTCAGTTATTTTTCGCCTATTAAGATGCAGAGAAACACGTGTGTCTGCGCAAACGATGGTAGGGCAGTGAAAGCTACAGTTTGATCAGGACAGTGCATTGACCGTTAAACATCACGCAACATCTTTTTTTTAAATTTGATGTTAAATATGTTGAAAAGGTTTTAATTTATGCATCATGGTACCGAAAGGGTTAATACTCAAATAACTCTGTGCAGACTTTACGAATGAAGAAGACGCTTCGCAATCTGAAACAGTTGAGTGCTGTTTTGTTGAATCAAAATGAGTTCATTTCCCTAACTGCTCAATTATGAGCGATCTAATCTTGTGAAGTGTATTTGTAGGTACAACCCATCAGTTTCAAACGGTTTGACGTTTCATTCTTTCTATCCTGAATAGTTCAATTACGTGGAAGAAATTCATTGACTGACGACAAAGACAACAGTTTTTAAATATAGAAAAGAAATTATACTAATAGAGCTTGATTTTATTTTCTATTTTAGCTGTAACAATCCCGTAACAGGCAGCTATCATCATACATGAATCATAAACACAAACTATGCAGAAACCAGCGCTTATGCAATCGTTAGTGATATGCTTAGTAACTTTTATCAATTAGTAGAACACATGCTACATAAATAAAAGTCATGGATAACATCACCTTCATCTTAAAAAAATAGAATTGTCCCGTTATTCAATAATTAAACAAGCAAAAATGTCAAACCTTGAGTTCACCTTCAATAAATCGTGCTTTTTATATATACGATATTTTAGCTACACAACGAACGACTTTCGACATCCGATTCTGCAGCGTTCACATCGGATACCTATCCTTATTACTCGTATGTGTTTAATCATGTTATTCTTCTTACCTGTATTTGTATAATAATGAATATAAGTAGGGTTGTAGAAAACTATTTCGTTCGTGTATCTGTTGGCAATAAATACATGAAAAAAATAATTTTGCTAACAACCAACTGTTTGCAAGATATTTAATAAAGCCTTGTGCTGAAAAACAGGGCATAAGGTGATAACGTAATTGTTTGACTGAGCTGTAAACGTTCATAATACTACGTTTGCTGGGACTCATGTCGTTTCAGCATTAGTGTGAACCTCCAATTCTGAGTAGTTTTATAGTCAAACATTTTTTTTCATTGGCTTAAAATGAACTCATACCATACGTATTTGAATTATATATGAAAAACACGAGTCTTTCAATCTTATGAAAAGATAAAACTATAAGTACTCTGCACTTTATTCTGTCAAAATTCATGCGATGCACAAAAATCTTTTCGTTATCTCAATCTTTCTCAAAAAAATATCTATTCAGTGCCGTATTATGTCGATTTTTGAGTAAAATGTCTTCAGTAAGTCAAGACCGTGTACTTTTCATGGTGAAAATACGGGTTCCAACCAGCCATGTATATTCATTCACATTATTTGTTTCAGTACTGTCCGGGACTTAAGCGTGCCCCGTAGGATAAATGATGAGGTCGTTGGAAGTTGTCTTTATTGACTTGCTTTACATGCCGTGATCTGAGAACAAATCACAAATTAAGTTTGCAGAACTAATTATTTAACTTAAAATTAAATACTTTAACATATTACTCGTCTGAAGTGGCACACATGATTAGCTTTTCAATGAGCATACACTAGAATGTAGCTCAAAACATAATACCGGCCATTGAGGCTGACTGAAAACCCTGGAAGCTACACTGAATTGACAATGTAAAAATTGTGTGAAAAATTTTCTTTTCCATGTTGGGTTGTGTAAGACCCTTTATACCTACATTGAACACGTTATATGTTATGCATCACATTTGTTTAACTTAAAATTAAATACTTAACATATCACTCGTCTGAAGTGGCACACATGATTAGCTTTTCAATGTGTACACACTAGAAATGTAGCTAATTTCCTTCTGCAACAGTACCAGCATTAATAGAATTCATTTAGAAAGGAAAGCATCTAGATGACTGAAGGTGCAAGTATAAATAACTTGAGGTTTACCAACCTCAG
>VCRD01005933.1:0-15839 GCA_006783055.1 Trinorchestia longiramus
ACGCAGAGGAACTCCGCAGATGCAATCGTTAGTCATGAGTGATGCGTGGTGAGTCCTTGTATGTCAGTCCTGACTTATGGATCATCCAGCCTGGTTTGGCAAGCGTCACCTCAAGTCCTTTCGCTCCATGTGCAGTGACTTGATTCCTTTTAGGAAGCCTGAGCAGTTCTTTCTTGTGTGGGTTGAAGTGGCGCTCAATTTCTTATTTAACTTAATTTTTCTTCAAATTTTGTGGCGTGCTTCTTGATGCTAGCTCCCGCATATAGCTTATTATCGCAAGAGTTCTTGTCATTGTGTTCTCAATTTTTATAATTAGACAATCTTGTGCCTTGTGACATTTTTTCATGGTTTCTTTCTCTGATGTTTGTGGAATATTTTTAGGGGTGTGTGAACATACGATCTTCATTTTTGATACATACTTGTGCTATAACCTTTGAAAAAAAATATTTCATATACTGGATAATTTAGGTACATTACTATTTCTGTAAGTTTATTGCATTTAAGGCGTTGTGTAAGTTTTATTTTAGAACTTTTGCTGCAGAAGGCCATTACAATTTGCCAAATCGAGTATTTTTCAACGCTATTTGTAGCGTATCCGGAATTATTGTGTGGCTGTTGTGTCTGGTATTGCATTTCCGTGGCTGTGTCAGGATGACACATTTTGTGTTGCCATTGCACAATTTCCCTATAATTAATAATAATTGTATTTTTCAAATGAATGCAGAACAGGAAATCGATACACATTGCCAATTGTCCATAGGTTTTAATTTACTCAAGGAAATATTTTTGCGGCCCAAAAAGCGAAGAGTGCAGAGATGGAAATTCAGTTGTGTGGTGGCTGGTGTGAGGTTCTGTGTCCTCTCACGTGTACATTGTGTTGCATGAAGTATCTTTAAGATATTTTACCTTGAATCCTGTGTATCATGTTAACTGTTTACCCTGACTCCTGTGTCTCATGTGAACTGTTTACCCTGACTCCTGTGTCTCATGTGAACTGTTTACCCTGACTCCTGTGTCTCATGTGAACTGTTTACCCTGACTCCTGTGTCTCATGTGAACTGTTTACCCTGACTCCTGTGTCTCATGTGAACTGTTAACCCTGACTCCTGTGTCTCATGTGAACTGTTTACCCTGACTCCTGTGTCTCATGTGAACTGTTTACCCTGACTCCTGTGTCTCATGTGAACTGTTTACTTTGACTACTCTGTTGATATGAACTGTTTACTTTGACTATTCTGTTGATATGAACTGTTTACTTTGACTATTCTGTTGATATGAACTGTTTACTTTGACTACTCTGTTGATATGAACTGTTTACTTTGACTACTCTGTTAGATGCAAAATATCAAGTTTTTACTATTTTTCTCCTTTTCCATTTAAAGAATAATAATTTTTAATTAGTTATTGATTTTTAAGAAATGATTCGTACGACATAGAAGATCACGAATTGCTTCGATTGCAGCTAAGTGGTTAAAGTGACCTGTGTTTGTGCTGCCAGGTCTCTGGTTATAGGGTTCGAATCCCCATGCAGCCCTCGAATTTTCTCTGCTTGTGACTCAAGGATCAGGTAGGCTGCCAGACTCATAGACTTAAACTATTTCCTCAAACCTGCATGTGTCTCTACGAGCCTCTACCTCACGTCACAAGATGAACAGGAACAGTCGCTGGAAGCATGATCGCTTGTCTTAAGATGTTAGCATTAATAATTTTAAAATCACCGTATATTTCATGTGTATCTGAGTGGTGTGCTGTTACTTTCTCTATTTTTTTATTGCTATTTTGCGCATAGAGCAGGCTTGCGTACAATACGAGGTCCAATGGGACGTTCAACTCTTCAATAAAATATGTTGATTCATAAAGCTATTTATGCACGATCATATAATGTCTCTTGCGTGGTGCGAGACCGCGCTTTCCCCGCCGTGGCAGTAGCAGCAACTGTCCAGCAGCAGCGGGAAGGTAAGGAGAGCTGCAGTGCCACAGAGGAAATGCCTGCCCATGCAGGCAAAAGAACACATTAGCTGTGAAGCTACCCTCCTGGTAGCTCCGGTGCCGGTTAAGTTATGTGTAAATTTGACATGGCAATCTAGTGACTGTGTGCAAAGGGAAGATTTGCACCGGTTACGCAAGCACAGGAAACGTGGCGAGAGGCGACAAAACTTTCCGAGTGGTGAACTGAGTTTAGTACTGAGTAGTTAGCTGAGTCATGAAATGCTTTCTGAGTCATGAAATGCTTTCTGAGTCATGAAATGCTTTGAGTCATGAAATGCTTTCTGAGTCATGAAATACTTTCTGAGTCATGAAATACTTTCTGAGTCATGAAATACTTTCTGAGTCATGAAATACTTTCTGAGTCATGAAATACTTTCTGAGTCGTGAAATGCTTTCTGTGTAGTGAAATGCTTTCTGTGTAGTGAAATACTTTCTGTGTAGTGAACTGCTTTCTGTGTAGTGAACTGCTTTCTGAGTAGTGAACTGCTTTCTGTGTAGTGAAATACTTTCTGTGTAGTGAACTGCTTTATGTGTAGTGAACTGCTTTCTGTGTAGTGAACTGTTTTTGTTCTTGTTCAGGGCCGAAAGAAGTTCAACATTAGGCACACACACCCTGACTTCTAGCGCTTGGTATTATGCGCACCAAGTAAGTTGTGTCCTTCATCCTGCACCTAGCCAGCAGTTGTAAATATTAGATGTTCGTGTTAGTGATCGTCTAATTTCGTTGTTCGTCGTAACTTAGTAAAATTTAGGGCAAAATAAACACTGCCAGCGCATGGAAAATATTTCGCTGAGGTTGTAAGGTAGCCTTCTGGTGCAGCCAGTTTTCCTAGTGTTCGTATTGAACTGGCAGCACAAGAGACGGGTGAACTACGACGCAAATTTTCTTAGTTTTGAGAGTGAGAGAACTCTGGAAAGAAAACTCCTTCTGTAATTATTGTGCTTTACTCATCACTAATGACGGTAATCCTCTTGTTTAAGGTTAAAATGCAGGTATTTAATGGAGTGATGAAGTGCGAGGACTGAAGCTTGTGTACTGCAACCCTGGCAATTAAATTGTGCGTGTTTTGAATTGCTTCAGTGTGTGTACATTCTGCATACTGGGTGCACTACATCCATGTTTCATACACAACTTAGCAAGTGTACGTGCTGCATACTGGGTGCACTACATCCATGTTTCATACACAACTTAGCAAGTGTACGTGCTGCATACTGGGTGCACTACATCCATGTTTTATGGAGAACTTAGCAAGTGCACGTTAAAAATGCTGTTTGCAGCATTCATGACACGGGACAATAAAGGGTTAAGTAACAAAATTCCCAGGTAGAAAGTTCGTGTGATTTTTGAGGATCGTCATAATTAAAAAAAATGGAACGTTTTTATCGATCTCTCATGTTAATAAAATCACGTATTTCATTTTTCTTCTCGGATTGCACATTGTTGTTGAGATAAGCTTCTTCTTTGCTTTCTTTTTCTTTCATTTGACAGTCGGTGCCGTCTTTCTGGAGGTGGTTCTTCATTGTAGGAAAAGAAGGATAATAATAAAAAATCCTTGTTTTAGAGTAATCAGTTGCTTCTGTAGTCCATGATACCGAAATTTTAAAAATAGAATTTTTCTCTCATCCTTCTCTTAGTGCGTGACACCAAAAGTATTAAATACGTCACGGCTCTAATTATACATGTGGGATTGATCACAAAACATGGCTTCGGTAGCATAGCTGGTAGGCCTGTACGCATGTTATTATGTATCTCCTAATGCGAGTTCTGTACTAAATCACTGACAATTTCTGCATAATCTACTAAAATTTAAACATAAACGAACAGGTCCGGCAAGCCGGCCACTGAAGTTCACGGAAGTGAATCCTAAATTTGACGTTATTGAATTAACTGGGATCTGAATAAGAGCGGTTTGGCAAAATTCACGCATGTGTGCAAACATGTTCGTGATTGCGCTCGTTAAGTTGACAGTGACCTGTGAAAAGTCAACTGAAATTTTATTATTGATTGGTGTCTAGAATATCAATCTATAATAGTCGACTTCCTTGTGACAAAAGGAGTTTGAATTATGCATGCAACAACAAACAGAGCATCCATCTTATGCATGCAATTGGCATTTCAGATCCCAATAAATAATAATAAAATTTCGGCCAATTTTTTGGGTTATCCTATATGAAGATGTAGTTTACTTCTCCCATGGTTACGAGGATAACACGTTGGCTCCGATTGCCTGATTGGTGTAAAACTTCACTTTGTACGCATAGTCACTAGAAGGATCTGAAAAAATTACAGAACCTAACCTCAGTGGTATACATACGTACCACTTCGGAGTCAACGTGCTAACTAACGGTCAGTGCCTGTGTTGCACAGGTTCCTGGTTCGAATCTATGTAAGCAGCAATCAAATTTCTTATGCCGGTGATACAGGGTGCCAGGAAGACTGGCTGACGGTAAATTATGGAGCCTGTATGTTCTTTGAGGTGTTCATTAAACTATTTCCTCAAACTTGCGACTCATTGCTATGTCTCTCTGCTAGCCTCTACCTCAAGTCACAACACAGAGGATGACAACAGTCGCTGGCAGCATCATTAATGGTCTTAAGATGTTAGCGTTACTTTTTTAAAACCCAATGCTCATGCACTGTATTCTTGATTGGAAATACAGTATCGTTCTTAATGGACAAGTGTGTTGTATATGAGAAGGGCGCGCAGCAGGGGGATGTAGAACAAGAGATTAGGTCGTCGGTCCAGCGATTGGTTTGGATGGACCTGAAGCAGTTGGGAAGTCATTCTCGTCATTGTGGGTCGAGGTCAAGCTGCAGAACAAGGGCATCAGGTACTACACAAACGCAGCTCCAATACACCCGCTTTCGCCTGACCTGGCGGGCTTACGAAAGCATCATCCTGATTGTGCCTGCCATTTTGTGGCTCTGATAATGAGGCTACGAAGTGAGTTCTAGTGACTTACTGGTCGGGTCGCTGTAGCAGTCCCTGCGTGCCAGTTTTAGTTGTCTTAAGTTTCTAGGTGCAAGTTATACTTGTCTTGACTGTTTCTAGGTGCAAGTTATACTTGTCTTGACAGTTTCCAGGTACAAGTTATACTTGTCTTGTCAAAATTTCTTTGGTGCGAATGATACAACAATTTTTAAAATGCAAACGAGGCAGCTAAATTTTTATGCGTGAACGACACGATTATCAGAATTTCTATGCGTGTACAAGGCAATCAACAGAATTTCTAGCTATAAACGAGGCTAGCATTTTGACAGTTCTGAATAACACCCACATTGTGGGAAAATATTAGTTCTTTGAATATACAGGTAGAACATTTTTAATTATAATTGATCCATTCATGAATTTTTCTGTGGAAATTCTAGAAAAATTAGGCTCGTACTTTTTGTCTAATCACTTAAATTCTAACATTCATTTTGATGTATCTATTTCTTTTTTGTACTTCATCGTAAATCTGCAGGACTACTTGAAGTACAGTATATTATGCCTGACATAATATTTCTGGTATAACATACCTGACATGACATACCTGACATGACATTCCTGGCATGACATTCCTGGCATGACATTCCTGGCATGACATTCCTGGCATGACATTTCTGGCATGACATTCCTGACATGACATACCTGACATGACATACCTGACATGACATTCCTGACATGACATTCCTGACATGACATTCCTGACATGACATTCCTGACATGACATTCCTGACATGACATTCCTGACATGACATTCCTGACATGACATTCCTGGCATGACATTCCTGGCATGACATTCCTGGCATGACATTCCTGGCATGACATACCTGGCATAACTTGCCGGGTTTAACATATTTAACATAACATTCCTGGTATAACGTGCTTTGTATTACGTGGTTGAATTCTGACATATTTTATTTAATTTCTTTTGCTTCTAATTTGTAATCTATAGCTGAGGTAGAAGACACCACTTCCTGCCCAAACCATTGTGAGTTTGTTGTGTGTGAGGTGTGACTAGGCAACAGATTGTCATCCTCTTCTGTAGCTGACGGCAGCTGTAGCGCCCTATCAAAAGTTGTAGCTACTGACAGCAGCTACAACTTTTGATAGGTCGCTTTCAATACAATTGTGAACGATTGTTCGGAGTATCAGGCAGGCCTGTACGGCTGAAGCATTAGGCAGGCCTGTACGGCTGAAGCATCAGGCAGGCCTGTACGGCTGAAGCATCAGGCAGGCCTGTACGGCTGAAGCATCAGGCAGGCCTGTACGGCTGAAGCATCAGGCAGGCCTGTACGGCTGAAGCATCAGGCAGGCCTGTGCATATTATTGCAGTAAACAGTGAATTTCGTTCACACACTGGCTCCTGCAGAGCTCCATCCATTGTGTGGTACAGTGTGTGTGAATGCTGCGGTCTGTTGCATAACAGCGATGCTCGATAATGTATAGTACTTGTGAAAGAATATCTGATTTGCCTCTTAACCCTTTCGGTCCCATGATGCAAATATCAAAACCTTTTCAACATATTTAAAATTAAAAAAAAGATGCTTTGTGATATTCTACGGTCACTGCATTGTCCTGATCAAACTGTAGTTTGCTCTGCCCTACCAGCGTTTGCACAGACACACGTGTTGTTCTGCATCTTAATAGGCGAAAAATGACTGCGGCTACCAGAGATGCCGTCGGGGCTGAAAGGGTTAAACTTGTCAGGAGTACAACTAGATGATATGCTGTCAACAAGTTTTGCTGGATGATCCGTTGTTGACCAGGTGTGTTGGATGATCCGTTGACAAGGTGTGCTGGATGATCCATTGTCGACAAAGTGTGCTGGATGATCCATTGTCGACAAGGTGTGCTGGATGATCCATTGTCGACTAGGTGTGCTGGATGATCCATTGTCGACAAGGTGTGCTGGATGATCCATTGTCGACAAGGTGTGCTGGATGATCCATTGTCGACTAGGTGTGCTGAATGACTCGTAGTCAATATATAGGTAAAAACGGAGATAATTCATTTTGAATTACGTCTCTCGTAGTTTTGAAGCGAAATTATTTTTTTTGTGAATCCTTTTGAATATGACTTCAATACAATGACAAACTTGTAAATTAAGTAAACATGGGTCCTGTATGTTCAGCGAGGCATGGATTTGTTGAGGAAACTGAGCTTTTGATTTTTCAATGCACTATGCTTCTATCTTGTGATCTGACATTATAAGTCTCAAGGTGAATATTACGGTAAACAAATTGAGCTTAATTGGTCCAGTGGCCGGGTTTACATGCGACAAGAACAAGACAAGAAGAACGAAAGGACTGAGAAGCCTCGCTTTTCTTAGCAGTGACCATTACCTCTCTTGAAGGCTGACTGCACTCATTGTGTAGGCAATATTCCATGCTGTACATTCATAATAACATATATTCATTGTTATAACCATCATGCAACTCACATTGAGAGCCAAGTTAGATGATGCTGTTCCATTTTTAGAAAAATAACTGAAAACAGTCTTCTGAAAAGAAAGACCTATAACCTGCCTTTCTTGTATAGTGGTTTTATCCGTTTTGTTACGTGCGTTTGTTTAATGTAATCGAATTTACAACATGCTCAGAAATATGATCCATCTCTCATAATGCTCCATCCCTCTTAATTCTCCATACCTCATAATGTTCTATCCTTCATAATGTACCATTCCTCATAATGTTCTATCCTTCATAATGTACCATTCCTCATAATGTTCTATCCTTCATAATGCACCATCCTTCATAATACTCCACCTCATAATGCACCATCCTTCATAATACTCCATACTTCATAATGCACCACCCTTCATAATACTCCATACCTCATAATGCACCATCCTTCATAATACTCCATACTTCATAATGCTCTATCCTTCATAATGCACCATCCGTCATAATGCTCCATCCCTCGTAATGCTCCATACCTCATAATGCTCCATCCCTCATAATGCATCAAACGATCAATATATATATATATATATATATATTGATTTATCAATATATTTATTTTTTTACTCTTTAAATTTTGCTATTTAAGCATGAAATTGATTATATTGCACTGTAGAAGCATTTGGTTGTCTCAATGCTGTGTCTTATGGGCGGAACTCATTTATGGCTTCAGCCTTATAAAATTGTGCCTGAACCTTCATTTTTGGTTTCGACATTATAAAATTAAATTTAAACCTTTATTTATGGCTTAAACCTTATAAAATAGAACCTGGACCTTTATTTATGGGTTCATCTGTATAAAATTGTACCTGAACCTTCATTTATGGGTAGTGCCTCATAAAGTTGTGCCTGGACTCTGCATCAGGTGTTTCTACCTGATGAAGTCTCCTATAATTTTATTTTGTTATCCCTGAAGCATCTTTTACAAATATATTTACGGAGGGAGACCGGCCAGCTTCGCTCGACAGGATAATTGCTATCAAAATAAGGAGATTTCAACGCTGCTTGAAGACTGATCTTTCGTACCATAGATTGGTCTGAAATATTGCAATTTTCGTTCTAGTTCTGGTGTATTTCCGTTGTGCATCCTCGTTGTGGTGCCTGCACCTGCAGTTGTGCTAGTCGTGGCACAAATGAGCAAGCACAGCCTTAATTCCATTTGTGTCCATTTACATAAATTGTTTGTATCTTGTAATTTCAATTTTCCAGCGCTAATTGACACTACAGAGTTGTTCTACTCCACTGTCACACTGTTCTACTCCTTCACGTTGTTCTTCACTTCACACTGACTCCTTCCAAATTCTAGCCTCTACATGACTTCATTCTTAAATTCTATCCTCTACAGGACTTCATTCTTAAATTCTAGCCTCTACATGACTTTATTCTTAAATTCTATCCTCTACATGACTTCATTCTTAAATTCTAGCCTCTACATGACTTCATTCTTAAATTCTAGCCTCTACATGACTTCATTCTTAAATTCTAGCCTCTACATGACTTCATTCTTAAATTCTAGCCTCTACATGACTTCATTCTTAAATTCTATCCTCTACATGACTTCATTCGTAAATTCTATCCTCTACATGACTTCATTCGTAAATTCTATCCTCTACGTGACTTCATTCGTAAATTCTATCCTCTACATGACTTCATTCTTAAATTCTATCCTCTACATGACTTCATTCTTAAATTCTATCCTCTACATGACTTCATTCTTAAATTCTAGCCTCTACATGAATTCATGCTTAAATCCTAGCCTCTACATGACTTCATTCTTAAATTCTAGCCTCTACATGACTTCATTCTTAAATTCTAGCCTCTACATGACGGTTCATTCTTAAATTCTGACCTCTATATATGAGTCCATTGACTCGTTGTCCCTTTTCTACTGAATGGCGAAATAAAACGGGTGTTTTTCTATCGTGGTGATTGTGTTTTTTGCCTTTTTTATTGAGGGGTTTTTTCTTGTTTAATTTTTTTACCGTGCTTTCACTTGTGTATTGAATACTTTTATGATTTACCCTCCACTGCGCAATACACTATGCAGGATGCAGTTTCTTCGAGTGACTACCGTCCCTCTGCCATAGTTACTTAAGAATAATTTTTGCTTAACATTCATGATAAATTGCACTGTAAAAGCTCTTAAGCTCTCCAGGTCCGAGTGTCTTTGCAGCACGTACATCCTCTTCAGTTTCCACCCTCTCTGTTAACACTCCGAGCACCTAGATAGTTTTTTGACTGAATTTAACGTTGGATTCTGATAACATTCACACAATAATGGGACTTCACGTAACTTTTGAACAAAACAATATAGGACTAAAATTTAATATTCTAATGTAGTTGAAGACTGACAGTGTCCCATAAAGCATTCAGATGTTGAAGACACACCAGCAAATACTGCACCTCCACCGGACACCGCTGCGTACACTCTCGGCCATTGAATTAGCACCGGGAATTTTTTGCGCGAACTTTTGAACTCTGGGATTATATTGCGTGGTTCCACAAGTCACCGTTGTTACGTACAGCGTGTGTGATGTATGCATGCCTGAATATGTTGGCTTTCTCTCTCATCATTGGTCGGGGCGGCATTGCTCACCTGCTTATGTGAGGGACCTTTTATGGCTCGCAGCACAAAACACCACGCGCAGATACACACTTTTCTCATTAGGCTCATTCATCTGCTGGTGAGGCTGCAGGGACGATCCATCTCTTCGGTGATGGATTCACTCTGGCGTTGTCTCCGGTGTTCATTATATTTTAGTGAAAGTTATGCGCGTGTGTGGCCGAAATTGTTGCAGCAGTGTTGGCAAGTCGGTGCATTTGCACTATATTCGTGGTTCTCTGTTCAATGAAATTTAAAATCATGTGCTAAACTGTGGCACGCACGGAAAATTTGAATATATACGTGCAGATGTAATGCATGCCTCAAACGAAGCTATTTATTCGTGTTAGATTGTCTATACAAGCGTGCAGGTGTAAGGCATGCCTCAAACAGTTATTTTTCCGTGTTAGATTGTCTGTACAAGCGTGCAGGTGTGACGCATGCCTCAAACAGTTATTTTTCCGTGTTAGATTGTCTGTACAAGCGTGCAGGTGTAACGCATGCCTCAAACAGTTATTTTTTCGCGTTAGATTCAGTGTACAAGCGTGCAGGTGTGACGCATGCCTCAAACAGTTATTTTTTCGTGTTAGATTGAGTGTACAAGCGTGCAGGTGTGACGCATGCCTCAAACAGTTATTTTTCCGAGTTCGATTGTCTGTACAAGCGTGCAGGTGTAACGCATGCCTCAAAATTCAATTGCAGTGTTCTGTTTCTGCAAGAGAGAGCGCCTACTCAACGTTAGGACCCCACTCAGCTACATGGTATCTGTGCATACTGTAGATTATGCATGCTTTTATAGGACGTAATTTCGTGTATCTTCACTCCCTTACCCCTTCACGGATCAGGTTATTTTCTGAGTGAAATATTACGTACAGTATGCACGAAACATTTGAATTTGAACAAAGTATTTGACATGTAATACGAAAATGAATTATATCTGAAACTTCATAAACCAGATATCTTTATAATGATATCTTATTCATGCAATGTTCAAGTGTCTACTATAGTACAGTAGAGCCTAGATATTTGTGACGTGTACACTAGTATTTACGAATATTTAACTTTAAATAACGCATTAACTGCAACGTTGAATAACCTGGTTAAGTACTAATTTAAATGATGCATTAAGTACAGCTTTAAATAATGCGTTGACTGCAACTATAAATAACGCGTTAAGTACAGCTTTCAATAACGCATTAAGTTTTATTTTAAATGACGCGATAAGTACAACTTACGTGGACATTTTACTTAAATTAAAACGGAAAGGAAAGCTTCAAATGTCTTCCTACTGCATCAAAATTTTCTCTTGATTGGGCTAGTGAGATGTAGATATTCCTGTGAGAAATTTCTGTTTTGGATATTGCAGTTTGGTAAATGTAAGTCATTTCAATAAACCCTTGTAACTACTCTCCAGCTGACAACGCTAGTATTGTAACTACTCTTCAGCTGACAACGCTAGTATTGTAACTACTCTCCAGCTGACAACGCTAGTATTGTAACTACTCTCCAGCTGACAACGCTAGTATTGTAACTACTCTCCAGCTGACAACGCTAGTATTGTAACTACTGATCATAACAGGAGACGCCTCAGCTCCATTGCAAGGGGCAAATAAACAGGCATCTGCCAGCCAAGCTATAATTGTGTGCGATAATGTATGCGATTTTGTGTAGATGGATGCTGAATATTAACGATTGCTGAATGCTATTGCAAGCATTAATAAGTAGTGGATCTGTTGACTGCGTGTCCGCAGTTCTGCATTAACATAAAAACTTCATATAGAAGAAAGTTTTACGGGGTTAGGCGTGTGTCGAGTTCAAGAGGTGGACATTGTTGCCGTGTATGTTGATCATGTTCTTAATGTTCATGTACCTTTGTATGCACAGTATATTTTGTGTATGAATGTATATATATACATATGTGTCCATATATATGTATGTATGTAGCAAGGACTATAGTAGTCCTTGGTATGTAGATATACACCATCAATGAATGGTAAATATACTATGAACATGTATATACATACGTGTCCATACATATGTGTGTATGTAGATGTGCACGCTCAGTAAAGGCTATATATTATACATAGATATCAACAGCTGGCCTAAGTGAAGAACATCAATGAAAGTAATGAATGCTTTACAAGATGTTGTTTTCAGTGAGTAATATGGGTAATAGAGTTGTTCTAGTTATAAAATCATTGTGTTGTGTAAATTTGTTTTTTATAGGCCATGGAAGTTAAAAAAAATCCTCGTATTTAGTTTTCGGTTCGTAATATTTCATTTTCAGCGAAGAATATTAAATTTCTAGTGAGAAAAAATTAAGAATGAGTGTTAGTTATTTCAGTAACAAATGAAATAGTGGTACAGGCGTCAGTGTGTTGTGTTTGTGTGTCAGTGTGTGTTGTGTTGCTGTGCGTCAGTGTGTGTTGTGTTCGTGTGTCAGTGTGTGTTGTGTTCGTGTGTCAGTGTGTGTTGTGTTCGTGTGTCAGTGTGTGTTGAGTTGCTGTGTGTCAGTGTGTGTTGTGTTGCTGTGTGTCAGTGTGTGTAGTGTTGCTTTGTCAGTATGTATTGTGTTGCTGTGTCAGTGTGTGTAGTGTTGCTTTGTCAGTGTGTGTTGTGTTGCTGTGTCAGTGTGTGTTGTGTTGCTGCGTGTGAGTCCCGGAGTCTCAGTCTCTTACTTGTTTCTGTGACTCTGTTATTAGCAACTTTTATTATTTCGGCGTTGATAATGAAGGTAAGTTATGCATAAATTAGCGCATTCAACTCCTATGCCTAGAATTAGAGCATGCGAGCCGCAATTTTGTTGTTTAATGAATTCTTGTCATTCAATGTTGTGTATTTATCAGCAACTTTTACGACCCATAAAAACTGAATACTAAAGTACTGTTTTTTTAGTTGTTTGTCTTCAAACTCACAGTCTCTGTCTGGAGGCTACACTTCATTTTTTAAGGATCAAATTAAAATGCAAGTTTCCTGTCATTTCGTGCTGTGTAGCTCGCCCCAACATTCACCTCGAAGTGCAATAGCTCGGAAAATAGAAGAAATAATCCTTGAAGACGTTTGCATTGCCAAGACTGAGTGGCAGCGACGTACTGATGATCAGCATGATGGATGAGGGGCGTAGTTGAGATCCTTCCATGTTTGCGGTAGCCTGCTGCCTCCTTTCCAGTTCTTCTAGGTCTTGTTTCCTTGTTATGCACGTGACCAAGCTGAACATTTTGATTTTCTGGTTGCTATTTTAATCTAATGTACTGTATCAATTTGAAGTCGTAGCAGATATTTCGAATTTGAGGTCGAAACGAATATTTGGAATTCGTAGTCAAAGTATGGTTGAAGTTTGAATCAAAACGAACATTAGAAATTTGAATCAAAATGAACGTTAGACATTAGGAATCAACGAATATTTAAATTCGAAGTCACAACAATTATACTTGATTTGAAGTGGCTGGAGTTTCTGAAATCTGTACCGAGAGTATTTGTATCCTTTCCTTGCTTTTCCACAAAAATAATGCGTCGTTCTGGAATTTTCCATTGAGTGCAGGAAGATTTACCGCTCCTTCAAGGACGGGTAGGACTCTTGACCTCTTCACGAGGTGTACTGTCTGTTCTCGTCAGAACTCGCTGGAAGTAAGCGTACTTCTAAGGTGCCTCCAGCTTAGGTTTAGCAACGCTGGTGTCCAGGAGTCTGATGCGTGTTCTTGGTGATATATCATGTGCGAGGAGCTCGATCTAAAATATCCAAAACTCCTGCTCGTTTAGCTGTACTTTTAAACATGGATGTGTAATAGGAATAAACTAGAAAATGACAACAGAAACGAGCCGTTTGGTCAATTTTTGGGGTGCTACCTGAGTCTCATGTCATCTAAAGTTATACCGAAGTTTTTATCATACCTGGAATTAGTACTTTATAATACTGGAGGGTTTCTTATCCAATATTTGTCTAGACGATTTTTGAATGTGTTTACAGTTACGCGAGAAACGATGTCAACTTCCTTCGTAACTTGCTCGTCATCTTCAACAGGTGAAATTTCAACTTTCTTCTGGACTATTCTGCATAGAAACACATGCATCACCCGCTTCTGGTGAAATTTTTTCGTGATGGCATTAAAAAAGTAAGAACTTTTCCACCTTTTTTCATTTGACGTGTGCAGAAAACGACACGGTTTTGCCAGGTGCTGAGGTCGCTGCATAGCTGGGTGAGCAACATCTGTGGGTCACACACTTAAAAGTTTGGCCCCGTAGTTCTCAATAGAAAAGGCCAAGCCCCCCAGTGTGAAGCGTCTTAAAGCTTAGCCTGGAGAAAGCTGGCTGTCTGTACAGTCTGGAGTGCTGTGCAGGTATTGTGCTTGGCAGTCTGTACAGTCTGGAGTGCTGTGCAGGTATTGTGCTTGGCGGTCTGTACAGTCTGGAGTGCTGTGCAGGTATTGGGCTTGGCTGTCTGCACAGTCTGGAGTGCTGTGCAGGTATTGTGCTTGGCAGTCTGCACAGTCTGGAGTGCACAGTTATTGGGCTTGGCTGTCTGCACAGTCAGGAGTGCTCAGTTATTGGGCTTGGCGGTCTGCACAGTCTGAAGTGCTGCACAGCTTCACAACTGCAGGGCTCATCCGTGATTTGCATGCAGGACCTGCCTGCTGTGCGAGCTTCGTTGATTAACAGCGATAGCTTTTCTCATTAAAGTTTTTCGTGGCTCAGGTTTTCTCTCCTACGAAAGATCATAAAAAATCCACTGGTGAAGTGCGTGTAATGCGTTTGAAGTTGTATTTTGTCCCTCTATTGTTGCATTGTCCATCTCAACTTTCAAACCTATCAAGATTACATGTTTAGATCTTTCGTGGCTGTGGGGCATGGGGAGACGCAAGAGTTCAATTTCACTATAATATTTTGTTTCATTTTGTCTCGCAAACTTCGTAAAGCGTAAAACTTCTTTTGTAGTGGAAAACGATGCTATAAAAGCCCCATTTTACTTTGCAAAAGAGCGTAAAGCAGCTGGATGAATTTGTTTTTTGTCGTGACGAAATTTTGCATAGGTGGGCTACAAAGCGCATCGATTTTGTCTCGGGATACGAGGGGATGTCGCGAAATACAAGGGAATGTCTCGGGATATGAGGGGATGTCTCGAAATACGAGGGAGTGTCTCGGGATACGAGGAAATGTCTCGAGATACGAGGGAATGTCTCGGGACACGAGGAAATGTCTCGAGACACGAGGGAATGTCTCTATTCTAGGGAATGTCTATATTCTAGGGAATGTCTCGGGACACGAGGCTATGTCTCGGAACACGAGGGAATGTCTCGGAATACGAGGAATGCAGAAACTGATAACACCGTGTACTGTCACGTTTCGTAGCCATCTGTCCTCGCATTAATGTTTCCAGTGATGGACTGATGACCTGCAACTGTGTTTGTGCGTCGTGTGTGTCGCTGTCTTTGCTTTCTAACTGAATGCATGCGCGTGATCCTTCACATTTGGTGGCATAAATTGCAGCACGCATCCAGCTGTCGCCATGCATTGACAAATGTTGTTTTCACTTTTGGGTTTGGTGCAACGTGTCTCATGTGAGCGTGTAGGCACTCTCACAACCTACGATATTTGAATAAAACTGTCCTCTGAATCCCTTTTACAGTCTCCCTGAATCCAGTTTACGGTCCCACTGAATCCCGTTTACGGTCCCACTGAATCCCGTTTAAGGTCCCCCTGAACCCCCTTTACAGTCTCCCTGAACCCCCATTTACGAGACCCCTGAATCCTCTTTACGGTACCCCTGAACTCCCTTTACGGACCCCTGGACATGCAGTGATGCTT
>VCRD01005935.1:0-30649 GCA_006783055.1 Trinorchestia longiramus
GCATTACCCTTAACACTACACATTACCATTACCATTGTGCATTACCCTTAACACTACACATTACCATTACCATTATGCATTACCCTTAACACTACACATTACTATTACCATTATGCATTACCCTTAACACTACACATTACCATTACCATTATGCATTACCCTTAACACTACACATTACCATTACCATTATGCATTACCATTAACACAACACATTACCATTACCATTATGCATTACCCTTAACACTACACATTACCATTATGCATAACCATTACCATTATGCATTACCCTTAACACTACACATTACCATTATGCATAACCATTACCATTATGCATTACCCTTAACACAACACATTACCATTATGCATAACCATTACCATTACCTGTTGTACTATGAGGAATTATGTCCATGCAATAAAGGGATTACGACTAAATAGAGTAATATTTTAACTCACTAGTGATGGAAGTCCAGTAATAGTCTTTTGTTCGTGTAGTAGTAATAAAAATAAATAAAAGTTATCATCCTAAATACTCATGATATTTGTACATAAAATGCACGTGCCCGTTATGATAAATTTTACATGAAGGATTATCCGCTTTGAATGTTTATTGAAAGTGTATTTACTTCACGATGGAGAAAAATATGCTTGCTGAATGAAAATGAAAAAGCACAATACTAATTCAAGACAAAGCGAGTATTATTTTGAAACTTGTGTGTGTGTGCCCGTAAAAAAACGGGTTTTAATTATCATGCATTTGAAGGAAAAACTTAAAGCAACAGATTCCCAGACTTAATCAGAAAGTCTACGGATTTAACTCCAGCGGTTAAAAATCTATACATCTGAAAGTCTACAGATTTAACTACCAGTATTTAAGGGAAATCCCCATTGTAATGACATAGGAGAAATTATACACAAAAAATATATAAATTATTATTTAATAATAAATCTGGGGTTTTATTATATAGTGTTGAAAATCGGTATAGTTTAGAAGATACACTTTGACGATACTTGTAAAATTGACAGTAGTGGTTAAAAAAATCGGGTGAAATATCCTGTCAAAAAGTTGACCATTCTTTTAAATAAAAAAAAACATTTTTCAGTGCCCCCTCAAGATTTTCTCTTTAAAAAATGGCAGTCAGGTGAGGCTGGTCAGAGGGGAGCTCCAAGAACGCGATCTTTTCGTGTCGACCTCAGTGCCCGTCTGTACGCCTTTAAGAGAAGGTGTGTCGTGTCTGCGGTCTGTAAACTCCCCAGTGAAGATGACGTGACCAATGATTAGTTTTCTCTACATGATATCAAAAATTTGAAGTGCAGATCTAATTTTTCGCTTATATATATGAAGTAGTTAAGATAGTGTATGCAAATTTGCGTTTCAGGAAAAACTTTAAATTTAGAAAGTATATATGGGGCCGATATTGGTTCCTTAAATCGTAGCTAGGCTGAAGTGACAGTATGTCGGTATATGGGACAATATATACCGTTTCAATATATACTATACTATTCTGTGATCTATTTTTGGCTTCTTGTTGTAAGACTGAAAAGACGAAAAAGGCTACATACATATGTACCGTTTAAATACATACTGCGTTATGTATCATTAATATAGATACCACCATACATGTGTATATATACCGTACAATATATATTGCATTATGTATAATGTGCTATATATGTCCCGTATCATATGTACCATGTTACATACTGTATCATGTACACCGTTTTATGTACTCTACTACATATATATCCCACGTTAAGTAATGTATTACATATCCTATTATATATATATATGTATATATCATATACCTATACATATACATACTGTAGGCATACATACGATTTTATATTACGTTCAACAAACATGTACACATTTTTAAAAGGCTGTAATTTGAATACTACTGGTGCTAGGAGGCTGGGACAGGTCCCATTCGAAAGAGCAAGATCTAAAGTTATATTTTGTGTCCAGAATACGTAGTTACCTACCTTTTGTACACCAACAGTAGTAAAAGTACAGCTTTTTAAAAACGCATACATTTTTTGAGGCACCCTCTATATGGCAGGAGACTTGACTTGTAATGCATTTCTTACAATTAAACATTAGAGAATTTCTCAACTTGAGAAAAAACTTGAATGCATTTCTTCGTGTGCATGTATCAGTAAACGTAGATTATGAAGATTTTTAAAGAATTGTTAACTTTAATCCGTTTTCTGCTTTACAATAATGTGCTCCGCTGCAAAATACCAATGGGACAATTATTCTAAAAATATTTCAAGTCTAAATCTTACCAAAGTATTTGAGATTTTAAAAATATTTTTAAAATGCTTTTTAGATACAAACTAAATTGTAGAACAGGAAAATCTTCGTTTGCAAAAAAAATGTTCGGGAGCAAATGGGTTAATAAATGAAGACTTGAAAGTAAAAAAAGAATTTACAATAAAATGGAACCTTTATGAAAAAATTGCCTGCATCTATTTCTATTTCAAGTCTTCCATCTATCTTTATTTCAAGTCTTCCATCCATCTCTATTTCCAGTCTTCCATCTATCTCTATTTCCAGTCTTCCATCTATCTCTATTTCCGGTCTTCCATCTATCTCTATTTCCAGTCTTCCATCTATCTCTATTTCCAGTCTTCCATCTATCTCTATTTCCAGTCTTCCATCTATCTGTATTTCCAGTCTTCCATCTATCTCTATTTCCAGTCTTCCATCTATCTCTATTTCCAGTCTTCCATCTATCTGTATTTCCAGTATTGCAGCCGAGGGATCGTTGGGAAACACCTGGATTGATGACCCAATCAAAGCTAGAAATTTAATTTAAATTAACAAAAAAAACTTAAATAAAACTAAAGGAAGAATAAATGTTTTACACAAGTAACATTTCTAATTTACCGAAAACGTGAAAAAAATTCCAGCCAAACTAAACACAAATCCTAATTTATGTAAACGATATATCATCTAAATTAAGATAAGTATTAAATGGTGGAATTGCTGACAAAGGAAATAATTCAAGAAGTGAATAGAAGCATCGGAGAATATTGAAAACATGTATTTTTCTGTGATGCTTCTGCTCGGTTTCCTGCTGCCTTTCACACTCCACGCTGAACTTGTCACGCCTGCCATGGGCCTCGAGAACAGTAAGTGTTGCAGTAAATATTGGTGTGGCAGTAAATATTGATGCGGCAGTAAATATTGGTGTGACAGTAAATATTGGTGGCGCAGTAAATATTTGTGTGGCAGTAAATATTTATGCACGTGTATATTTTGGTTTGGTAGTAAATATTGATGTGGCAGTAAATATTGGTGGTGCAGTAAATATTCGTGCGGCAGTAAATATTGCTGTGACGGTAAATATTGGTGGTGCAGTAAATATTGGTGTGGCAGTAAATGTAGGTGGTGCAGTAAATATTGGTGTTGCAGTAAATGTAGGTGGTGCAGTAAATATTGGTGTGACAGTAAATATTGGTGTGGCAGTAAGCATTGGTCTGGCTGTAAATATTGGTGTGGTAGTAAATATTGGTGTGGCAGTAAATATTAGAAGGACAGTAAATATTGGTACTGCAGTAAATACTGCTATCGCGGTAAATATTTGTAGTGATATAAATATTGGCGTTGCAGCAAATACTAGTGTGGCAGTAAATATTGGTGTGTCAGTAGATATTGGTGTAGTAGTAAATATTAGTTCTGCAGTCATTATCAGTATGTGGTACAGTAAAATACCTGTGTTACAGTAAACAACAGTGTTACTGTAAATATCAGTAGTACAATAAATCTTAGTGTTGCAGGAAATACCTAAAGATATTAAAGCAAGTATCGGAGTTTAATATAAGTATTAATACAAGTCAGATGAGTTCAATAACTTCTCTATAATGTAAAAAAAATAGTTGCTCTTTATACGAGGAGTTGCTCTTTATACGAGGAGTTGCGTGCCACAAGGGCAAAGACGCCAAAACAAGTTTTGAGGAATCGTCGTGCAGTTTGCAAAATGAAAATCCATAACATAATTAGTTGTATATAACTAATCATAACCATAACTATAATCCATAACATAATCAGTTGTGTACATATGATCGGTTCTTGGTCTCATTTTGTAGATTGACTTCTAAATCAAGCTCGTCTGTGAACTTTCTGTACCAAAACGGATTTTTTAGCTGGTGGCGTCTTCGCCCTTGTGGCACAGAGCGCTTATCTTTTATTTGTCACTTTTTGCACGCACACAAAGAATAAAGGAGATGAAATCACACACTCTATGACCATAATTATTTTGAGTATTTGTTCGACAAGAAACCATTATTTGCCTTCCAAGACACCAGTTCAATGCAAAATTAAATCAAATTCCGTCGTCGAGGCCTCCAACCCCTAATAATAATAACAATATTAACAATATTAATAATAATTTTAATAATAATACTATCCACCTCCTTCAAGCCCCTCACGCGCTACTTATTAATATTCCAATCTATTCAAATTGAAAAACTTCCCTCAAATTTCCAACACAGATTTCGGGAGGCAGGACGAAATCTTGAGCGTAGAATGGGACACGCATTATTTCAAATATTAAAATAATTCTAATATCAAAATATTTCGAATATTAAAATAATTCTAATATCAAAGTATTTCGAATATTGAAATAATTCAAATATTAAAATATTTTTCATATTAAAATAATTCTAATATTAAACTAATTTGATTATGCCATCGCAAGGCTGGGAAGTGTCGCCTTCCATTAGACCTACACAACTAACAACAAAATCCACTCTGCAGGTCCTTCAAAATTTCCTTTAATATATCGGGCCTTCCTTCCTGCTCCTGTGCGTGATGGTAACGTGATGTTAATGTGATGATCACATTGATGTTCCTGTACGGAACACTGGGAATAATGTGTCACATTGATGTTCCTGTAGGGAACTGTGGGAATAATGTGTCACATTGATGTTCCTGTAGGCAACTGTGGGAATAATGTGTCACATTGATGTTCCTGTAGGCAACTGTGGGAATAATGTGTCACATTGATGTTCCTGTAGGGAACACTGGGAATAATGTGTCACATTGATGTTCCTGCACGGAACACTGGGAATAATGTGTCACATTGATGTTCCTGTACGGAACACTGGGAATAATGTGTCACATTGATGTTCCTGTAGGCAACTGTGGGAATAATGTATCACATTGATGTTCCTGTACGGAATACTGGGAATAATGTGTCACATTGATGTTCCTGGACGGAACACTGGGAATAATGTGTCACATTGATGTTCCTGTAGGCAACTGTGGGAATAATGTGTCACATTGATGTTCCTGTAGGCAACTGTGGGAATAATGTATCACATTGATGTTCCTGTAGGCAACTGTGGGAATAATGTGTCACATTGATGTTCCTGTAGGGAACACTGGGAATGTGTCACATTGATGTTCCTGTAGGGATCAGTGGGAATAATGTGTCACATTGATGTTCCTGTAGGGATCAGTGGGAATAATGTGTCACATTGATGTTCCTGTAGGGAACAGTGGGAATAATGTGTCACATTGATGTTCCTGTAGGGATCAGTGGGAATAATGTGTCACATTGATGTTCCTGTCACCAACAGTGGGAATAATGTGTCACATTGATGTGTCACAGGTTACTTGACTGATATCTGACTAGTTACTTGACTGATATCTGACTAGTTACTTGACTGATATCTGACTAGTTACTTGCCTGATATCTGACTAGTTACTTGACTGATATCTGACTAGTTACTTGACTGATACCTGACTAGTTACTTGCCTGATACCTGACTAGTTACTTGACTGATATCTGACTAGTTACTTGACTAATATATGACAGGTTACTTGACTGATATCTGACTAGTTACTTGACTAATATCTGACTAGTTACTTGACTGATATCTGACTAGTTACTTGACTGATATCTGACTAGTTACTTGACTGATATCTGACAGGTTACTTGACTGATATCTGACTAGTTACTTGACTGATATCTGACTAGTTACTTGACTGATATCTGACTAGTTACTTGCCTGATATCTGACTAGTTACTTGCCTGATATCTGAATAGTTACTTGACTGATATCTGACTAGTTAATTGACTGATATCTGACTAGTTACTTGACTGATATCTGACTAGTTAATTGACAGATATCTGACTAGTTAATTGACTGATATCTGACTAGTTAATTGACTGATATGTGACTAGTTAATTGACTGATATCTGACTAGTTACTTGACTGATATCTGACTAGTTACTTGACTGATATCTGACTAGTTACTTGACTGATATCTGACTAGTTACTTGACTGATATCTGACAGGTTACTTGACTGATATCTGACAGGTTATTTGACTGATATCTGACAGGTTACTTGACTGATATCTGACAGGTTACTTGATTGATATCTGACAGGTTACTTGACTGATATCTGCACCCCTCACCTGCACCCCTCACCTGCACCCCTCACCTGCACCTCACTTCAAAACAGCTTCATCAAAATAACATTGTTATTCGTAAAATTAAACTCGGGCTAAATTTATTTCCAGAATCATTGATTCGAGCCTCTGAAATAATTTAATTATGGAAACAGTTTACGCTAAAATGCCAGCCAACAAAGATTCCATTATGGCGGTGTTAGAGTATTAAAAAACTTTAATGGAAGATATATTCAATTTTAATGACTTCCAATTATTTTGAACGAGTTTAAATTTTTTGAAATGCCACGCAGATTAAATTTTCGAAACATTTTTCAAGAGTATCGAACAAATTAAATGTTGAGTGCGTGATTTCGCTGAGTTGTGTTCAGTTTCAATATTTTTTCTGAAATTGTCTATTGATTCCCGTCGCGTCTGTTGAAAGAAAATATTTCTGATGAATTACGGTATTGCTGTAGAACCTTGCTCGTCGTTGCTCATAGAAAGATCTGTAGTCCGTAATAAAGTTTTCGCTTTAATATTGCTTCAACAAAACCAAAGAATCTTTCTCAAATAAAATGACGGATCAGCCAAAAAAGAACATGGCGTGAAAAGTTTCAAGACTTCGAAGAAAAGTCTGCAGATTCCTCAAGAAAAAGTATACCGGAAAATTTCTTGTACAACATCCTGGAGAATGTTGCTCACTTGAACAAAGTTGCCTCTTGTCAGTTTAGTGAAAAGTTTGGAGTAAGTTTGTTGAGCAGCAGGCAGCCGCTTGGACGTCAACTTTAAACTTGATCATCAACGAGCAACTTTATGGCCTTATTTTAAGGCAGGCAGAGCCATAAACTGCGGAGTTTTGTTCAGGAAGTAATTCAAACTCCCAGTTTATTTTATAACGAGTGTGTCCTAGGAAACTGCCGTAAATTATGACTGTATTTGAGAATTTCTTTATTAATTACAAACTGTAAATCTTACAGAAAAAATGTCCTCACAAACTTCCGTTTCTTTTGTCTGTTCTTTAAAACTACAGCCTCTTCTCCTTCTTTGCAATGAACACAGTATAACAGCTGCCTGTTCTTCTTTTTCTTATAACTTACAGTGAACACAGTAAAACAGCTGCCTCTTCTTCTTCTTCTTCTTCTTTGCAATGAACACAGTATAACAGCTGCCTCTTCTTCTTCTTCTTTGCAATGGACACAGTATAACAGCTGCCTCTTCTTCTTCTTTGCAATGGACACAGTATAACAGCTGCCTCTTCTTCTTCTTCTTCTTTGCAATGGACACAGTATAACAGCTGCCTCTTCTTCTTTGCAATGGACACAGTATAACAGCTGCCTCTTCTTCTTCTTCTTTGCAATGGACACAGTATAACAGCTGCCTCTTCTTCTTCTTCTTTGCAATGGACACAGTATAACAGCTGCCTCTTCTTCTTTGCAATGAACACAGTATAATAGCTGACTGTTCTTCTTTTTCTTATAACTTGCAGTGAACACAGTATAACAGCTGCCTCTTCTTTCAGTTGTTTTTCGTGAGCATTTAGTTTAGTCAATCTAATATTTTTCTCAATATATTATTAATCAATAATCAATATATTAGTCAAACTAACGTTAATCTGATATTTTTTAGTTTGTCGTAAAGCCCGAATCCAGAGACATATTACATCAACAAAAATTTCGTCTTTTACATTCAAAAAACTTCGTGTCAGTATTTAAGAATGAATTTCTTCGATTTCTTAACGTTCGCTACGCTTGAAATCTTCCTAAATTTCGGATTAATCCGTCAATTTAATGCAACCAACTTCCGTCAACCAATAAATAAAGTAATCTTTTTTTCTAAAAAAAACAGTTAAAGAAACAATAAAACACACACGGGTCTTTTATATTTTTCCAAGTGTTTTTTTTATTTGTACAAAGTTTCTAATTTTTATGATTGTGTGTTACAATTTTCGCTGAACGAAAATTATTTTTTCTTACCTAATATCTTGGATTCGAGTATCTGGCAAAAACTTACAAGCCAGTCTTTCGAAATTTAGATTTCATTGTCTATGTTTTTCATGTAGAGTCCTAAATTTAATGAAACGAACATTTTTGCGTCTCTGCTAAAAATTCATCAATAACTTCTTTCTATTGCCAGTTGCCCTCGTCAGTTTTTACTGTTAATTTCTTTCACTCTATACACGTCGCTTACGAACTCATTTTCATAATAGTTATTGTCAAGAGTTTCCACCGACGTCGGTGTTTCATGAATTGAACAGTTCTTCAACTGAACCCTTTACTGCCCATTAAATTTAGTTTACCTTTCTTGACGAAGTTTTCATTTACATCTGTACTCAGGAGGGGCAGTCTTCCTGTCTATTTCTGTCTGTTAGCAAAACAATGACCAGAGTCTGTCTAAATGTTTGGGTACGTCTGCTTCCCTTAGGCCCCTTGACCACAGTCCACGCTCTTCTCGGCCAATCAGCGTTGTTGCCCTGTGACGTCACTGTGGCTACCGCATCCAGGCAGCCAATCCTGGTGCTCTTTTATTACGGAGATCGAGGTGTTCCTATTTACAGGTAAATCAGTGTAGAATTAGTCATTTCCTACGAGGTAACATGCGTGTAACATGTCACATCACTTCCTACAGTGTAACATGTGTGTAACATGTCACATTATTTCCTACAAGGCAACATGGGAGTAACATGTCACATCACTTCATACAATGTAACATGTGCGTCGTATAGGCATGCTACAAATTCAAGTACATACATACGATGAAATTTCATATCAAAAGAATCCGTACACGCAGCTCTACCACAACAACATTGTGATCTAGAATGATTTTCATTGATCTAGAAATTTTAGCTCATATATCAAGTGGATTTAACTTTCCTATTTTTAATTAGCTGTTGGATAATTCTAAAAAGCGTTACTATTGACAGACATCTCATACATACAGCGGGGGCAAAATAAAACAACATGTTGATTAAATCGCCAGATTGCACATTTATAAACCACGTACAATTACGAAAATTGGATTATATATAAACAATAGTATAAAAAGTTAATAATATATCTAAAACCACAAATATTCAATTGAAAGAACATAAAAGAACATGTATAATAAATACGTGAACAAAAGTTTACAATAACCGACTTTTTTCTCGATATTATACATGAAAATTATTGTAGGATTATACCAGAATGTTCTAATACATTCTACTATTTGGCAACCGAACTTTTGTCAGCATTCATGTCCAATAGCGTGTCATTGGTACAGCAGCTCTCGTTCTGAAAGGTCGTAAGCATGGGTAAAAATAAGGACATCAACCAAAATCTTCGCAAACGTAGTGTGGAGCTCCATAATGAAGGTTTGCAGTACTGGAAGATAAATGCACAACTGTGTGTTCCTATAGCTTAGGTTGGAACCATAATACGTAAGTGAAAATGCCGGAATACGACTCTCAGCAAGCCTCAAACTGGCCGTTCACCGGAAATTAACGACTGTGCTGCTCGAAAATTGGTCTGAACAGTAGTGCAGAGGCCTCAAACTACTCTTGAAAAATTTTAGGATGATTTCAAGGCATCTGGGATCGAAGCCAGCAAACACACGATCAACAGGGCACTACGTCGTGAAGGTCTTCGCTCCCGCACCCCTCGTAGGACACCTCTTCTCCAGGAAGGTCACGTCAAGGCCAGGCTGAAGTATGCCAACGACCATTTGAACAAGCCAGCAGCGTTTTGGAACTCAGTACTGAGGTCAGATGAAACTAAAATCAAACTATTTGGGACAAACAGCACAAACCATGTTTGGAGGCTACAAAACGAAGAGTATAAACCAAAGTGCACCATACCCACTGTTAAGTTTGGAGGTGGCTCAATCATGGTGTTGGGATATTTCACCACATCAGTGGTAGGTAAACTTCACATCATTCAAAAAACCATGAATAGCGGGAAATATCGTAAAATATTGGAAGAGCAACTCCAACTTCAGCTCGTTTGTTAAAATTGAAACGTGGATGGAAATTCCAACAAGACAGCCAAAGCCGTGCGTCGACAATCGTGGAGCACAGATCATCGGTGCTGTTTACCGCTGGAGCTAAGGGTACGCCAATCTAAGATTCAGATTGAGCGCGGTTTGGATGGCGAAAGATGACATTACGGCTCTAGACCCAGGGACCGACGGACTCGAGCGTGGGGGTGTCAGACTAGCCGTTCTCTCCAGTTATCTATTTATGTTCTGGGTCTTGCAGACCTCAGTTTTAAACGTCACCTTAATTGCTTGAAGATACGCCAGTTTTATTGGAGGGACGGCTTAAAACCCGTAACCATGGTTTTGTTGACAGTCAAGTCGTCAAAGGCTTCAAATTAATTTCTCTTGTCTACTTCTGCAGTGGTGGGTGCGGAAAATATATTTATACATGAATAAACACATGAAGGCTTTATTATACATATAGCATACATAGATTATCATAGCTTTAAAACCCTGTTGAATCTACAGTATGTTTCAATATTTTTTTAGTTCAAAAGCCATTAAATCTTGTCCAGCTGACAACATATAAACAAATTATTTTCGTGTTGTGCACTACACAAAGCCCCAACACACTGCCGCTTTTAGGATATAATTAGAATGAATTCAGTCGTATTTTCAAAATCCAAATTCTTCATAAGCAGATTTCTCGCACTTGGCAAACAATAACTATTTTTACCTGAAAAATAACTTAAATAAAGGTCCTTGCTTCCACCGTTCACTACACAGTATGTAAGGGTGAAATTCACGCTTCATGTAGTTATTTTTGTAATTTTTATTTGAAATGTATTTACGTTCAACAAAAATTTAGAAAAATATTTTTTTATTTACAGGTTATTGTATTAGTGATATATGATTAATGGAAAAAATAATGATGATGAGTAGATTTTTTTGTTATTTCAAGTGACGTATTCTGAACAGCCCATTATAAGTCAATTAATCTTACAATGGTTGACTCAAACCCTGCTTTATTTGTTCAAGTAACCGCACGCCTTCAAAATCTTTACATGCCAAGCAGATTTTATTCATTTTTATTTATTTTATTACTTGAAAACTGCATTAATTTTGATCTAAATAATGACTTATAGTGAGACCAATGAATTAATTGCAGCATAATTAATTAATTAGTTACAACACAATTAACCAATTTATTCTAGTGCAACGAACTCATTACTTACAGTGAAACAAACCAATTACTTAGCGTTTTACCAATTATGTAATCAAACCTTTTTTTAACCAATTAAAGTTCAGCCAATTATATAATTGATTAAACTCTGTAACAAACAATTATGTAATTGGGCAAACTTTAAAACTAATCACTTATATAATTGGATCAACTTTATAATTAACCGAACATATAATTAGTTGAATCTTCTAACCAACCAATTATGTAGTTGGTTTAAACTGTATAACTAACCGATTATAAAATTGGATCAACTTTATAATTAACCAATCATGTAATTGGTTAAACTTTATAACCAACCAATTATGTAGTTGGTTAAACTTAAAACCAACCAATCATGTAATTGGTTAAACTTTATAACCAACCAATCATGTAATTGGTTAAACTTTATAACCAACCAATTATGTAGTTGGTTAAACTTATAACCAACCGATCATGTAATTGGTTAAACTCTATATCCAACCAATCATGTAATTGGTTAAACTCTATAACCAACCAATAATGAGAATTATGATGACAGTAACTAGTTTTCGGTGATGTACTCGGTTCCAGCGTGGATGCGCGTGGGAGTAACATTTTCAAGGGAGCTCGTTGGAGTGACGCTGACATGCTGGACGGTCGAGCAAGCTTTGTCGTGCGGGAGGATAAACAGGGGCTACTGGTACGGGGGCTGACAGAGGCAGATGCTGGGGAATACCGGTGTCGAGTGGACTTTAAATCCTCACCCACCAAGAACTTCAGGATTGTTCTCAAAATTATAGGTGAGTGGGTCCTGGGAAAACGTTGAGGACAACTTAAAAAAAATTGGGAACATTGATTTTTTTTTAAATTGGGAAATGTTTGTGTTGGGAAAAAGCAGGAGTAATTATGATTTGTCAAACAATAATTATAATAGAAATATGTACATATGTAGGTATATCTATTACATTGTAATATATTCTACAACAATCATATTTTCGTTGCCAAATTTAGTTACACCTACCGAATCAGTTTACATTCTCTCGCTCCTAATGTTAATTATTTCAATAACCATTATTTTGCGTGCCTTAAACAATTTCATTACTCCATATTCATACAAATAATCACCTATTTTAATTGATATATAATTTTCCAATTATAACTGGCGATCTAAATAATCAATCAATCATATTAAACTTCTCGATTAAACAGTAATTGATTATACAACTAATCCCCCGCAGTTCCCCCGCGCCACCTGCTAATCATGAGCAGCTGGGACGAGGGGAGGGTCGTGGAGGGCACAATTGGACCCTACCCTAGAGGGTCGGACCTCACCCTCACCTGCCAGGTCACAGGGGGTCAGCAATTCTAGATATAAAATTCATGAAATCAATGTTCAATTATTATGTTTATCAGTTATGAATTTTCGTGTTCAATTGCCTACGTTTGTGAGTGATTGATTTTAGGTTGGTTAGATGAATAATGCATGTTTCAGTGAATTATGTATGCGTTTTTGAACAATGTGTTTAAATTTAATTTCATACGTAATTTATGCGGTGTTAAATTATGTACACTAAAAAGCTATGGATTTAAAATTGATTGGACAAATAGTGTATCGTTTTCAAATTAAATAAATTTCAGCCCCTTCTGTGAATATAATCAGCCTACTAGTTACACTCACCAGCTCATGCACAAAGTGCAAAAATGCACAATGCGCACCACAACAGAACTAGTTAATTCAGTAATCACATTTATATTATTTAGCTTAAAATCCTTTATCGAAACTGGTTCTCAATTTTGAACGGGAATTTATGCTCGAGTCATGTTGCTGAAAAAGAGCATCTTCATTCCTGTATTTTAATACACCCTTAACTATTTCAAAGCAGTTATTTAGAATTTTCTAAAGAATTCGCTCCATTCAGAAATCACGGAAAGGATCGGTTAAAACAAGTGCGTCTCCCCGTTATTAAATGCTAATTAGTCGACGAGTGTAGCGTACATTGAGCCTTTTACTAATTAGCGAGGAGTACGAATTTAATTGCGTATCCTAATTTCTACTGAGACAGATTCCTAATTACGTATCTTAAGTACCGATGACTACGAATTCCTAATTACGTATCCTAATTACCAATGAATATGAGTTCCTAATTACGTATCCTAATTACAAAATGACTACGAATTCCTAATTACAAATCCTAATTACCAATGAGTACGAATCCTACTAATTCTCGTAATTACGTATCCCAATTACCGATTGCCACGAATTTTCAATTACGTATCCTAAATACTGATAAGTACAAATTGCTATCAAAGATTAGGATTTTCTTACAAAATTTCCTCACAATTTGTGATAGGTCACGAACAATGTTCTTATGTTCTTGATAGAGCGTCTTGCCATTTACATGTATCATGCCACGTAATTTTTATTACGAGAAGCACAATTGTCATAAAAATGCGCTAGCACTTTATATTCTTTTAGAACCTTCCTATTATTATTAGTTACGGAAAACCAACGATTTTCAGGATAAAGGAAACTTTCACCGTGTTTTTGCAGTTGAGCTTTATTTGAATAGGGTGTCCTTCACACAGGGGATCCACCCCCTGCGGTGGTGTGGTGGCAAGCAGGCAGACTGATTGATCGCTCTGCAGAACTGCAGACTCCACAGGTACGGATTTTAATTTTGTAGTTTTTCAAAAATAGTTGTTTTGCCTCGATGTCACTATATTATTTCAATAGTTCATTTTTGAAAATGTTCATGAAGTTTTTAGTAATGGTATTGTGGTGTTTAGCATTATTATATAGACTTTAAAGCAAACAAATTTTTAGGTGATGACACTGTTTTAAATGTCAATGGTAGCTTTATATTAAAGTTAAACATCATTTACCAATAACGAAAGGACAAACATGATGAACAAGAGATTTTCAATGAAATTTGAACACTGTTCCTCATGACGTGTGTCAAATTTTGATTGTTCAAATTAAGGAAACTAAAATTCGTAGAAGAAATGAAGTTCAAAAAATTATGAAAATAATTTGTGAAGCTCATCTCTACGATTGTACCTACCTGATCTACTAGAGAGTTAACCTGATATCCCTAAAGGTTTATCTACTGTACCTGAAGGTTTACTTGTTATATTTAGACTTTACCTGACTGACCTAAATGTTTACTTCATATTTTGAAGATTTTCTTGATTTTTGTGGAAGTGTACCTGATTTACCTGAAAGTTTACTGGATATATTTGGAGAATTACCTTATTTACCTGATGCACCTAAAAGTTCACCTGGTTTAGCTGAATGTTTACCTGATTTACATGTTCCACCTGAAAGTTTACCTGATTTAGCTGAATGTTTACCTGATTTACATGATCTACTGAAAGTTCACCTGGTTTAGCTGAATGTTAACCTGACTTACATGATCCACCTGAAAGTTGACCTAGTTTGGCTACAGGTGACCCGTAACTCAGTACACCTGCCTGAGCTAGGCCGTGATGACGTCCTCCACACCCTCACCTGTACTGCCAGCAACAACAACATCTCTGCACCCCTTACAGCGTCCGTGACCGTCGATGTTGCCTGTGAGTGTCTGGGGCGACTCTGCGACTCTCTGCAACTCTCTGCGACTCTCTAGGACTCTGTGCGACTCTCTGCAACTCTCTGCAACTCTCTAGAACTCTTTATGACTTTCTGAGACTTTTTGGGAGTCTCTGAGACTCTTTAGGACTCTCTGAAACTCTTTTCAACTCTCTGGGACTTTCTGAGACTCTCTGCGAATCTCTGGAACTCTTTGGGACTCTCTGAGATTCTCTGGGACTCTCTGAGACTCTCTGGGACTCTCCTTGACTCTTTGTGACTCTCCGTGACTCTCTCGGACTCTCTGGAACTCTTTGTGACTCTTTGAAACCCTCTGTGACTCTTTGGGCTCTCTGCGACTCTCTGTGACACTTCTGTGATTCTATGACTCTATTAGGACTCGGTGTGACTCTTTTGTGCCTGTGGCCCGTTACTCCACTAACAACATCTGTCAAACGACAAACTGAGGTTGAATGTTTTAATGAATTAATATGTAGCTCCTTTACGATGAACACAAATTTACAATAAATGATACATCAACAATACTGTTACAAACGTCAGTTGTAATGTCAAGGTACCTCTGTCTCAAATGAGTATAATTCAAAGTAAATAGATCTAAATTGAAAAATAAATCGTAGTGTGCTTGATATGCATAAAACATCATTCAATAAAACTTCTTTACAATTTACTGTAATTTTCTCTTATATTTAAGAGTAGTTGTGCTACAGAACTATTTCATTCTTCTTTACTCGAGTTCTTTTGATGAAACCAAACACGTTCTTGCCCTCTAGTGCCCCCAACAAATGTGCGTATTTGGCTCAAAGGCAGAGAAGAAATTCCACTCGAGACAGAAATCCAAGACCGACCTCGAGCTCCATCGTCATCGACTTCACCTCGTCCTCTCGTCGTGAGGGAAAACGAAGAGACGTTTCTGACGTGTGAAGCCCACGGTAGTCGTCCCCAAGCCTTCGTCATTTGGCAGAAAGACGATCGCGTCATTGACATGCAAGACACAGCATCGACAACCCAATTCCCTTCCCACTCATCCCACTCGAGAGAGAGGGACACCGGCTCCATCTCTACACTCAAGTTCGTGCCCACAAAAAGAGACCACGGGAAGGTGATCAGCTGCACGGCGTACAGCCCCAAGCTACCTGACGAATCTGTTGTGGATCGCATCAAGCTCCACGTTCTCTGTGAGTACCTCAAATATTAAGCTGATCATTAATTCATCATGGATGGCTGTTCTCTACTTTTCTATTTACGGTTCCACTACCACTTCTTCATTTGTGGTTTCGCTTAAATCGTAAATTAAGGTCAAATATCAAATACATATTTATGTGTACAAAACAAGTCGCTTCTGGGTGTAAAGGTAAATCTTGTTAAGGCTCATGTAGAGGAGAATTTTACAAACATGTTCTGTTTGACTTCAGTTAGAATTTACATCTATAATTCGAATAAATCTATAACCAATCTCGATACAATCGATCCAAATACTGTACCTACAATCAATCTAGACACAATCTCGATACATTTAATCCAAATACTGTACCTACAATCAATCTAGACACAATCTCGATACAGTTAATCCAAATACTGTACCTACAATCAATCTAGACACAATCTCGATACAATTAATCCAAATACTGTACCTACAATCAATCTGGACACAATCCAGACACATTTAATCCAGATACTGTACCTGCAATCAACCAAAATACTTACAATCAATGAATTGACCAGCAATCCATCAATCTCCAGACACTTGGGGCTCAGAACCATGTGTGGGGGCTGGGGAAGATTCCCAAGCTGTGAGGCTTCAGAATCCCCGCAACTTTACGTATTAACGCAGTTTTCGGGCAGTAAAAAACGCAGAATTATCGTCCAACTTCCGTTGAAATATCTGACGCGTTCAGACGCTTCAGTTTTGTTCGTCTTTTGCACAACTGTGAACAAATTGCGCTGTTTTAATGCGATGGCATTCGGTGGAGTCTTGTAGTGGTATTCTGCGAATTATTTCTGTTTTCCTCTATGCGTTCTTTCATGTGATATTTTTCTTAGTCATTCCCTGTGTTATTTATCTAAGTTATTTCCATTATTATTTCTCTGATTCATTTTTGCTTCATTGCTCCGAGTCATTTGGGGTTTCATTTCTCAGTCATTTCCTGCGTTACTTTGAAACTTATTGCCATTGTTATTTCTCTGAGTCATTTCTTGTATTATTTCTTTGAGTCATTTCTTACTTCGTTTCTCCGAGTTATTTCGAGCTTCATTTCTCTGAATGATTTCTTGTGTAATTTCTCACTGATTTCCCTGATTTTGATGCACATCAAAGAGACGTTTGATGAGATCAATTTTTGCATCACCATTCAGTTAAAACTTTTTATAAACGGATAATGTTACTCATGAAGTTATCTTTAAAATAAGCATTCCCGGTATGATGCATTTTTTTCCTAATTTATTCAATTTCATCCTGAAAATTTATTTTAAGTATCGGGTTTTACTAGCAAACCATTTTCGAAACATTTTCTCGAACGAAAAAACCATTATAGCCGATAAATGTTTCATTGCTAAGTCATGCTATCAGTTACTACGCAAAGAATCCTGAAATAATTAATGGAGTTATTATTTGATTAGGAAAATCGTACAGTGAATTAGGGTACTAACTGTGATGCTCCAAAGTGTGCCCGAGGGTTCAAACTGCCAAAAAATGTGATATTCCAAAGTGTGCCTGAGGGATGGAACTGCCAAAAACTGTAATGCTCCAAAGTGTGCCCGAGGGATCGAACAGCCGAATGATGTGATTTTCAAGACTAGGCGTAAACTGGAAGTTTTGAACCTTTGCCCGCGAATTTTATTTATAATATATTACAAAAAATCATTATACTCTACATGCACGAAAGTAATTACTGAAATTATGCAAAAATGTAACACATCTTACCTACTTATTATTATAATTGCTAACATGTACGCCCGTACAAAATAACGGGTTTTAATATCATGCATTTGAAGGAAGAACTTAAAGCAACAGATTCTCTGACCTAATCAGAAAGTCTACGGATTTAACTCCAGCGGTTAAGAAACTATATACCTGAAAGTCTAAGGATTTAACTACCAGTATTTAAGGGAGATCCTCTTTTTAAAACATGGGAGAATTCACGCACAAAAATATATATAAATTTATTCATTTAAGGAGACACCTGGCGTTTTATTATAGTGTTGATGTTAATGATTATTATACTCCTAGTCAAACTATATTACGTACTTTAATATTATCTATCTAATCAAGCTAAAATCCCTTTATCTGAATTCCTCCTCAAAGACCCACCCCAGCTGGAGGTGTCCTACAACTCCTCCACGGAGGATAGCCTGCTGGAAGTGGGAGACTCCTTCTCCCTCTCCTGTGATGTGGATGCTAACCCCCTACCCCCCTCTGTCCAGTGGGCCAAAGATGTGAGCTTTCGTATAACATATTTTCAGAATAATGGTTTCTCTACTGATAATAAATATTGGAAAATGTAATCATTTCACCGATCATGAATGAAAGTCTAGATATTTATAATCTTTTTGTAACAATGTTTCCGATTGTAATATTAATCAATATTAAAATTGTATATATATATATTGTTATGAATTTTTATGTATGTTATACTTTTTAAATAAATGCTAAGAGCATTTCACCTGCATTATCGGTGCAAGTTAGTAAAATTATATATAAAAAGGAATTATATTTCCGAAAAAGTAAAAATAATTCTGTTTTACCTCATCCCCCTTCCAAGGGAATCCCTGTGGATGACTCATCCCTGCCAGGGGTGAGCATCTCCGGGGGGCGTCTGGTGGTGAGGGGGGCGACGCGCCAGCTGTCGGGGGGCTACACCTGCGCCGCTGCCAATACCAGGGGGTCCTCCACCTCGCCCCCCCTGACCCTCAAAATCAAGTGTGGGTACATTTTTCCCTCAATATCAAGTGTGGGTACATTTTTCCCTCAATATCAAGTGTGGGTACATTTTTCCCTCAATATCAAGTGTGGGTACATTTTTCCCTCAATAAGTGTGGGTATATTTTCCCCTCAGTATCAAGTGTGGGTACATTTTTCCCTCAATATCAAGTGTGGGTATATTTTCCCCTCAATATCAAGTGTGGGTACATTTTTCCCTCAATATCAAGTGTGGGTATATTTTCCCCTCAATATCAAGTGTGGGTATATTTTTCCCTCAATATCAAGTGTGGGTACATTTTTCCCTCAATATCAAGTGTGGGTACATTTTTCCCTCAATATCAAGTGTGGGTACATTTTTCCCTCAATATCAAGTGTGGGTATATTTTCCCCTCAAAATCAAGTGTGGGTATATTTTCCCCTCAATATCACGTGTGGGTACATTTTTCCCTCAATATCAAGTGTGGGTATATTTTCCCCTCAATATCAAGTGTGGGTACATTTTTCCCTCAATATCAAGTGTGGGTATATTTTCCCCTCAATATCAAGTGTGGGTACATTTTTCCCTCAATATCAAGTGTGGGTATATTTTCCCCTCAATATCAAGTGTGGGTACATTTTTCCCTCAAAATCAAGTGTGGGTACATTATCCCCTCAATATCAAGTGTGGGTACATTTTTCCCTCAATATCAAGTGTGGGTATATTTAACCCTCAATATCAAGTGTGGGTACATTTTCCCCTCAATATCAAGTGTGGGTACATTTTCCCCTCAATATCAAGTGTGGGTACATTTTCCCCTCAATATCACTAATTATCATTACAATGGTAAGGCTGTCAAATACCACAATTATTTATTAAATAACAACTACCGACACCGTGTAATATTTCTGGGGAGCTAACGGTCGACTATCGCCGGAAAATCGTAGATAATAATTCGACGTTATTAGGTGACTATAGTGTGTACAATTAATTGGTCATAAAGTATTATGAACGTAAGTATTATATACACAAGTATGCAGTAAGTGTCATGATACATAAGTCATGCAATATAAATCATGGATGGAAAACTTTTTAGTATTTTAATGGACTGGAAATTATATTTTTTGTTTAAAGTTGTCTTATATAATGTATCTAAATACCTCGAATTAATGATAAGTTGTCTTACCACTACCATGTATTACCACTACCCCATGTTACATACCATTACCTTGTGTTACTTACCACAACCTTATATTACTTACCACTACCTTAAATTACATAGCATCTCCTTAAATTACATTCCACCACCTTAAATTATATACCACTACCTTAAATTACATACCACAACCTTATATTACTTACCACTACCTCAAATTACATACCATCATCCTAAATTACATACCACCACCCTAAATTACATACCACTACTTTAAATTACATACCACAACCTTATAATACTTACCACTACCTCAAATTACATATCATCACCCTAAATTACATACCACCACCCTAAATTACATACCACTACTTTAAATTACTTACCACTACCTTAAATTACATACCACCAACTTAAATTACATACCACCACCTTATATTACATACCACCACCTAAAATTTCTTTAAATATTCTGACTTGCGTTCCAATTCGACCACATCAGTTGCCCCGGAATGCGCGGTCTCCCAGAAAAGTCACTACGGAGCTGGACTCAAAGAAGTCATCGAAGTGACCTGCCGTGTGTTGAGCTATCCTCCTCCTCTGAGCTATAGGTGGGCACTCAACACCTCCACAGGGGTCATTGATGTCCCCCAGAACACCTTCAGCAGCAACGGCACCGTCAGCAGAGTGATGTACATCGCGCACACACACACAGACTTCGGTCGACTGTCGTGCTGGGCAGCCAACGATGTCGGGCTCATGGTCGAGCCCTGTGTGTTCTACGTGGTACCTGCTGGTGAGTGAATGTAGGGTTTGATGAGTGTAGTGATGAATTCTGGATTTGATGAATGTAGTTATGAATGTAGTGATAAATGCTGGGTTTGATGAATGCTGGGTTTGATGAATGCTGGGGTTCATGAAACAGGGGGCTGTCCAAGAATAGGCCAAAAGACTCGTTTCTATAACCCTATTCCATTCTTCTGCCTCAGCGAAGCCAGAGGCGGTTGAGAACTGCCGCGTCCACAACAACAGCTCCATGCCACGCACCATAGCCCTAGTCACCTGCACACCAGGGTACGATGGAGGTATGAACCAAACCTTCGCACTTGAAGTCCGAGAACTACACAACCCCCACTCTCCCCCTCTTGCCCAGGTCTCCCATTCCCCCATCCCTGTGTTCCACCTCAATAACTTAAAGCTTGGGGAACCTGTGATATTCACGATCACAGCTGTGAACGCAAGAGGAAACAGCCCCTCGGTCTCCCTCACGTACACACCCCCCCATATGGCCCTGGGGAGACGTGCCCCCAATGCGTATGATAGTAGCAACACTACCTGGATCCCTTGGACTATCTTCATTACTATAATATTCGGAGGCTTGACGACTGCTCTCGTGTGTTTCTGTGGTGCCCTCTTCTTCTTGAAGTTCAGGACACCGAGGAAGACCAAGTCTGGAGCAAGGATGGTGTACGCAGGGCCAGTCAGAGCGTCTGAGAAGGAGCATCTCAACGGGGCCCTGGACCGCCAGCAGACACATTGTGACAGTGGTGAGTAGTGGGGGTTATCACTTATAAAAAGGGATTTTATTTCCCAAGAAGTAAAAATAATTGAAGAAGTAAATAAATAAAAATTCCTATCGCGCGTCAAAACGTGTATATTAAAATGGTGGATGATGCTGGGTTGTGGTGGGTAATGGTAGTTTATGGTGCGTTATTCTGGGTAATACTGGGTTATGCTGGGATGTGGGGGTAATGGTGGGTGATGCTTGGTTATGATGGGTAATGTTGAGTCATTGTGGGTAATGTTGGTTGATGGTGGGTAATGCTCGGGGATGGCGACTAATGCTGGGTAATAATGAGTAATGTTTGGTAATATTGGATTGTAAGTAGGTCCACTATGTAGCATGCAGGCTGGTATTAACTGGAATTCATATTTTTCTTGACACTTAAATAATTTACAAGTCTTCACCACTGAAAGTCCACATTTTTCTCTTTTTCAGTGGACTGTGAGGAAAAGCAGCTTCTGAAGGTGGACTTCATCCCAGTAAGCCCCAACTCTTCCCCTCGCTCAAAGCAACCCCAAGAAGGGGATATTCCCCCATCCCGGCACATGGCACAGCCCCGACTGGACATACTTCCCCATGACGAAGATGGGTCTTTCAACAATCCCACCAGCGATGTCAGATATGTCTCCCCCAACACATGGGGAACTCCATGCTGTGGGGAAGTGTGTCAACACAGCTACGGTCGTAGCAGTGTCAGTGTCATATATAGAAACTAAACTAGTTTTAGTTGTAAAGCGTTCATAATTAAATAAGGAAATACAAGTTATATTAGAGTTACAGTAACTGCAGATATTTGTTCTAAATACAGGGATAATGATGTTATCATTTCTATAAAAAATTAACAATAATTGTATTTATAATAATGATGGTACTAATAATCGTTGATGACAATGATATTATCACCATTTTCATTATCACAATAATATCATTTCTAATACATTCAATAATTTTATTAATTACTATTTCTTCACAAATAATTTTTTATTGGGATTTCTTTTTTTCTAATGGGCTCTTAGTGTGGTAAACGAGGGAGATCTTAAAAGAACAAGGTTCTGGGGATTTAAATTAATTATTATTTATTCGCTTGGTAGTAATGAACACTAATTAATAATAAAAAACTTTGTCACCAATTAATTAATTATAATAATTTATGATCAATTAAATATTGATTAAGAACTCATAAATTAAAGGCAGTTTTCTGAAGGTTAATTAGTCTATATCTTTTTATGCGTAAAAAATCGTGGCGCTCGCGCTGTATTCTATCGCTACTGCGACGCCATTTCTGGACGATGTTGAATAGTTTCTTTCATTTTTATAGCGTAGACAAGAACTTAAGTTGCACTATATCTCATAAAGAAAATATTTTTGACGTATATTTTGAATTATAAGTGTGTACGAGAAATTATTTGGGCTCAGCGAAACTAAAGATAGGTAAAAATATCACTGCTCTCATGACTTTAATCCTAATAGATGGATTTTTCATTAATGTGCGTAACATTCATCATTGTTTCCAAATATTGCTAATTGATTCATTGTTGACGATTATTAGTACTTTATTTTTACACCCATTCTGTATATAATTATGCATGTTTACCTCTTAAACAAGGTGCGGCAAAATCATCAAATACATTTGTACGTTAAATGAATAAAAACCAAAGTAAAGAACAAAAAATGTCTTTACAAACTAAACAATAAATGAAGTAAAATAGTGTTCTATGTATATTTAAAACATACAAGCATGTTTTTTGGTCTTAACTCTATTTTGTTTTTGTTTAGCTTAGAAATGGGTCAGCTTTTTCAACTCCACCCTGGTCATTAACTTTCAAAAAAATTCTGTGACACTTTAAGATTCACTTCAACAAATTTTTCTTCTTCTCAATTTTCTTCATCGTTCTGTCAGCTACACATCTTACTTCTCTTAAGGGTTTGGTTTTTTCACTTTTTCATTGTTTAAACCTAAGTTCCACGTACATTTTTTACAATTTATTTCGTTTCGTATACAATGCATTCCAAATGTAGGAACAATCACACTCTCATTCAAAAAAACGCTCGTAAAAACGTGTATTTACAAAGCAAGATTCACACTCCACTCCTACACTCCCCCTCTCCCCACAGCCCACTTCAATATCCACTGTCTTCATTCGCAGCTACACACCACACAAAATTTTTGCGTATTTCCTTGTTTCATCAAAACCCTTCATTCAATTAATTAAATTGTTAAAATTAACAAACCCTTTATTATTGTATTCATGAACCTCATTTAACAATAACATCAATAGAACAAATATACGAGTATATGACTTTTCTGTTACGTAGTTTGAAAGAAAAATAATTGAAAGGTGGCTGGGCCTCATGGGTTCACCTAGGCATATCGTATATTAAGTCATATCGTATATGAAGTCATATCGTATATGAAGTCATATTGTATTTGAAGTTAAATCATATATGAAGTCATATCGTATATGAAGTCAAATCGTACATGAAGTCATATCGTATATGAAGTCATATCGTATATGAAGTCATATCGTATATGAAGTCATATCGTATATGAAGTCATATCGTATATGAAATCATATCGTATATGAAGTCATACCGTATATGAAGTCATATCGTATATGAAGTCATATCGGCGAAATAAATATTTCACTTTCGCAAAATAATTCGATTTTCCTCTGTGCGTCATCTGCTTCTTTACTGTAGGTGCATTTCATTGATGTGCTTGAAATAAGGAATTATTTTATGAAGTCTTTTAATTCTCTCCTGAAGTGGATGACTTATATTATCCAGAATGGATATTTTGCTTGTGTTGATTTCTTGCCGACAAAATTTTTTATGGATATTTTGCTTGTGTTGATTTCTTGCCGACAAAATTTTTTATGGATATTTTGCTTGTGTTGATTTCTTGCCGACAAAATTTTTTATGGATATTTATTTGCGTTTATCACCTCTTTTTGTTACGTTAAAACTCTAATTATATATTTTGATGATATACTAATTAATAATACGACTTCATATACTAGCTATTTATTCTATCATACTTGTTAATTTACTCTGCTTGAAACACTATTAATTTATTTAACTCAAAATACTAATTATATACGCTAGCTTCAGCACAGGAATCTTATCAACGATTGGATCTTGATCCAGTATTTTAATTTTAACCGAACGTAATTAAAATTGAAAATTAATTCATTGACCCATTATTCAATAAATAAGTATTTCTATAAATCAAGGCTCTGTCTTAAAATGCAGCAAACTATCCAGTTGGTTTACTCTGAGTATTTTCTTCTTTTAAGAATAAACTTTTATTTTTTCAAAAAGAAGTTCATTCATTAAGTGAATTCTAAATTATATAATCCAAATTATTATTATAGCAGCTGATGAGCTCAGTTTTCACATAATCTTCTTCCCACTAATTAAAAGATTAAGAAATAGAGAGCTTAATGAACGTAAATTTTGAAAGTGGCAGTAGAATTAATTGTTCCAAATAATAAAGTAGAATTCTAATTGTTCAATCATAATCTTATGACGTAAGAATGCTTTCATTTCCATAAAAACTCTATTTCAAAATAAGAAGAATGTTTCAAAAGACAGTCTAGTTATTTATTTAGGCATTATTGGTTGTTATCTAGGCATTATTGGTTGTTTTCTGGGCATTATTGGTTGTTATCTAGGCATTATTGGTTTGGAGGAAAGGATCATCAGCTTCTTGCTTCCAGCAATTTTGCTCTGCTTTGAATTTTCATTTGCTTTTCATTTTCCTTCACTCAGCTGTCATCCCCATCGCCGTCTCCCCATCACTCGAACTCTTCCCCACTATCCCCAAGTCCTTCCTCCCCAAAGTGCAGCCCACGCTTCCCCACCGCTTCTCCTCGGCTCTGCCCCAATCAGCTGAACCCCAATCAGCTGAACCCCACTCAGCTGAACCCCACTCAGCTGAACCCCAATCAGCTGAACCCCACTGAGCTGAACCCCACTCAGCTGAACCCCACTCAGCTGAACCCCACTCAGCTGAACCCCACTGAGCTGAACTTCAATCAGATGAACCCCACTGAGATGAACCCCACTGAGGTGAACCCCACTGAGATGAACCCCACTGAGCTGAACCTCAATCAGCTGAACCCCAATCAGCTGCCTCTACGCGAAGCTTGCTGCATGGTACCCCACAGTCACCTCTGTCTCCATGCACAGTGATGTATAAGTAATGTAAATATCTATACATCTATATATATCTTACGTTAATCACATACACAGAAGGAAACATATTCGTACACCAAGAAGTTTCTAATTTAATTCACTTCCGAAGAACAAAAAAGCGTCATCATACATGTGTTGATTGCATCCAGGAGCATAATGGTAAATATTCACAGAAAACAAATTAATTTCTGACATCTATATATTAAAATATTTATTTTTATTTCTAAAGCGGGTGGGAAAGGATTCTTACGATGTTAATTTCAGACTTTGAAGCTTAAGTGGTTTTTGGTTTTAAGTTTGTTCCAATAAATTGTGTTGGATTGCTGCAAAAATGGAGTTAGAAGTTTTATTCAATGTAAAGAACACAAACTAGACATTCTGCATTGATGTTACGGACAGTAAAGTTATCATCATGGCCAAAGGTAAAGAACTAATAAACTCATCAAAGGAACTGGTTGTTGAACTGTGGAGAGAAGGTTAAAACTACAACAAAAATTGGTTGAAAATCCAAACATTCCAGGTACTACAATTGGCTTATTTATTGCAAGATATAAGAAGAAGAAATTTTTGAAAACCAAAGAAGAGATTTTTGCTCTCCAAGCAAAATTTCCCTAAAATTTGAGAAGAGATTATTGCTCCAAGTTAAACAAAATCCAATGATTATTCGTAAAGAGTTGCAAGAAAATTTACTTTCTTCATGAATTAGTTTTACTGAACAAAGAATAAGCAATGAAATTCATAGGAACTGTCTAGAGTCCTGCCACCGGAGGAAACTCCACTGTTTTGATTTGTTGGAAGTAAATTAAATTCCTAATTTCTTGGTGTACAAATATTTATTCCTCCCACTGTATGTAGTTCTTTGTTCTACGATCTGTAATACTGTACAGCTTAAACGATCTGTAGTACTGTACAGCTTAAACGATCTGTAGTACTGTACAGCTTAAACGATCAGTAGTACTGTACAGCTTAAACGATTTGTAGTACTGTACAGCTTAAACGATCTATAGTACTGTACAGCTTAAACGATCTGTAGTACTGTACAGCTTAAACGATTTGTAGTACTGTACAGCTTAAACGATCTATAGTACTGTACAGCTTAAACGATCAGTAGTACTGTACAGCTTAAACGAAGGTAAAAAAGTACTATGTCTTCCTACTAAATGTACGACTCCATGACTATATTTTCGTAAGAACACAACCCACTTGTGATATTTTCAACAAAAATGGTAATAGTGAATCCCGCGATAGTTTTTTATTTGTATACTGTACTTTATTTTTATAAATGCTTATTCTTGCTCATTTTCTTTACACAAATTCCTGCTCCTTATAAGTTTCCATTAAAGGGCTCAGTTATGCAATGTTTCATACATTTAAAATAATTTGTATAGTAATTTGTACGTGCGTACATTCCAGCCACGCCTCCTGTGTTATACAAAACGTACAACAACTACAATTCTCATACAGTTGAACCTCGATTTAACGGACACACTTTCCCCCTATTAGACCGTTAACTCGAGCATAATTTTGTATGGTTTATAAACTTTTTTCTAATTATATATAAATTTGAAGATGTGTGACTAAAATACAGGGTGAGGCAACATAACGTTGCATTCGAAATCCGTTGCATCGGGGTCCGTTAGATCGAGGTTTAACTGTACTGCAGTCCGAGTGATACTGAGAGGCTATTAAATACTGTTATATTGTACGTAAAATTTCGCTAAATAATACTAAAAATGTGTCACCGAAATACTGTATGTAATACTGTAGGTGAGAGTCCATTAAATTCCGTAATACTGTTAATGATAGTCTACTAAATAATACTGTAAATAAGAGTCCACTAAATACATAAATACTGTACGACGGAGTGTAATAAATACTGCAATACTTTAGATGGGAGTCCACTAAATAATACTGCAATATTGTAGATGCTACTCCGCTTAATAATACTATTAATATGAGTGCACTAAATAATACTGTAAATGGGAGTCCACTAAATAATAATATGAATTAGAGTCCACTAAGTACTATAGTACTGTTAATTGAAGTCCACTAAATACTATAGTAATATTAATTGGAGTCCACTAAATACTATCGTACTATTAATTGGAGTCCACTAAATACTATCGTACTATTAATTGGAGTCCACTAAATACTATTGTACTATTAATTGGAGTCCACTAAATACTATAATACTGAACATGGGACTCCAGTACGTGTCCTCCTATGCCACAAGATTAACTAGACTTTGCATTGGCATGACTTTAAAAATCAACCACTCTACCACCACAAAAACTATATTTCTCTGAAATGTATTGCACTCTCACTATTCTTGCTAAGTAACCAAACCATTATAATTTAAATTATATATGAATCACTTTTTTAATCACGAATAAATGATAACGACATAATCGTTTGTTTCTAGCCTTCATGTGCTCAAAATTGTAACTGATTACAAATAGCTACTTTCTTTAGATTTATTAATTTATTTGTGTTGCTTTCTAATAATTGATTTAAGCAGGACTCAACAAAAGAGAGCAGTGAAGATCTCTGGACTTCAGTTCTTTGCAAATTAATTTCACTTGAAACTTATTTTGCAGGATAAACTTTTTCACGTCTGCAAAACCTCTTTCTCGATTGATTTTAAAGTTTTCTTTGAGTAAATCGGAACGAAGAAATCTTGTTTGTTTCTAGATCCCTGCTCTACAGAGAAGAGTTAATTTCATGGCACAGCTTGCGAGGCTCAAGTCAAATCGAAAAATATAAACTAAAAGCAGAATGCAACTGAAAAGTTTACATTTTTTGTGCAGGAAATTTATTTTTCCAAAATGAAAAATCGAAGAAACACTTAGAAAATTCAGTAATTTGATGGTGATATTTTAAAGGAAGCTGCTACACTGGATTGTGAAACACAATTAGTGTTGCACTGTAATTGACACATAATCATGATAGTTTATCTCCCAGACACACATTAATATTTATGTGCTTCTCTGCCAAAAATAAAATAAATATAATTCATATATCATTTATAGGCTTGTTTTTTGTAATTTAATTGCGATTATTGTTATTATTATGAACATTTTCGTCATCGTTATTGTCACATTATTATCATTGTTGATTTTGAATTTGTGTTGTGAATGTAAATTGTGTTTAAGAAACAAGTGTTGTACGAAATTCATGTTTTTTTAACCCCATTATATAAGTGAGAAAGAACTATGGATTGGTCAAACATGGATTTAAGAACAAGGATTCGGTTACTTTCTTTGTACATTGTTGACAATTTATTTTCAAAACCAAACCTCGTTCGTACGCCTGGAAAATTATTCCTATTTTTAGTGCCAGGAAACTAATGAGATCCAATTTCTCATACAAGGAAACTAACGAGATCCTATTTTTCATCAGAAGAAACTAATGAGATCCTATTTTTCATCAGACGAAACTAATGAGATCCTATTTTTAGCGAGAGGAAACTAACAAGATCCTATTTTTCATACGAGGAAACCAGTGAGAATATTCTTTTTTTATATGACATGGAAACAACGTGCAATTTTGGTTTCTTGTTCATTGATTGCAGCAGATTCATGTTACGAGGAAATTTTTTATGCAAGTAAAAGGATTTACCATCTCCAATTTTAGATACGTGAAATTTTCTGCAAAAGGCTGCATAGGAAGTTTAATAGGTATAATAATTGTTACCCTACTTTTAGGGCACTTTTAGAAGGGCAGTAATTTTGCTTTGTATTCACCTGCTAGCTCTGTCAAGCTACAATGAGTTGCTTTTCATTCATGCAAATTCAAACTACAAATGTAGACGGGACCCATATTTCCTTGGGTAGCTAATTGCCATATATGGCGGGTAGTTAAGAGCCATATTTCCTTGCGTAGTTAGTAGCCATATACGGAGGATAATCGGACACCATATTTCTCCAGATACTATGGAGGCATATTTTATCGGGTAGTTAAGAACCATATTTCTTCCGGTACTTGGAAGCCATATATGGCGGGCCCAACAAGACAGGTTTAAGGAGCCACAGTTGCAAATAAAAACATTGAGTCCTGATCATTGTGTACCTAATATCGGGCGTAGAAATTTATTGTGTAGAAACATACATGTTTATTCGACCTGATGATTGGTTCTAGAACCGGGGTCGGTTTGCTTCAAAGTCTGTAATGTGAATGCTGGGAAAATAACTAAACTTGAGTTATTCAGCAAGGATGCAACCTCAAACTTATGAATAAAATTACGACTTCTTGGAAAGTTTTGAAGTAAACTCCTGCATCCAGTGTGTCCTATTCGTGTGTTGTTTCAGCTTCATGTGATTGCAAAGTAAATCCTTAAGAAGACAATTCGTGTTTAAGAACAAAACAAAAGTTTGTCTTAGCACACTTTTTTCAAAGAGGAAATCAGGGTTTATTCGGACGGTAAAGGGTTGAAATGGAAGAGATTTCTAAATTATGACCTGGACATAATTTAATGAGGCCTGCATTGGGCGTGTTCCTTATTAACATTTTGTGTTGTGTCTCTCATTAACGAGCACGGAACTGAAGTAACTCGTTGTTGAGTCTAATGAGGTGTTCTATCATTAATGAGTGTGTGATACTTAACTGGCGTCGATAATTAGTTGAACAGGATTGCGAATGAAAACTGGCTCCACTGGGGGGATGGATAACAACTGGGGGATGGATAACAACTGGC
>VCRD01005936.1:14910-30642 GCA_006783055.1 Trinorchestia longiramus
GGAAAAGGAGACCTAGAAAAAGGTCTATTAAAAGGAGGTCTAGGAAAAGATGGCCTAGGAAAAGATGGCCTAGGAAAAGGAGGCTTAGAAAAAGGTCTAGGAGAAGGTGGTCTAGGAAATGGTCTACCAGAACGAGATCTAGGAAAATATGGCACGAGATGCATGTGGTCGAGGAGAAAATGGTCTAGAGATGAAGGAAATCTATCGGTGATGTATGTTTCCTCGCCTCCCTCTAAACAAGGGACTTCGTTCAATATTACGCTTTTAATGCACATTTAGTACTTTTCACCTGAATTTACGTACGTATTTACGATAAATTAAATAAGAGTTTGTAAATCAACTATCGTAACTTCCAGTGAGGAAGCCAAGCACGTTGTAGATTGGACAGAATATTCTTCTTGCGAAGTCTCGATATTGTCTATGTATTTTTAGTGTTCCAAGTAGGAACATCGAATTGGTGTTCCAAGCAGGAACAAACTCGTGGTATCCCTTAAATAACATTATTATCATCGCATGCATAACCTACTGATGCCATATTTGTTCTCAGAAAGATAACATTGAACCAAGGACTACTGTAAGCATTGAACCTACACCGGCCGTCTTCAGAATTCAACCTTCAGAAAACTGACCCATTCTAAAACCCGAGACTGCTAGTTTAATCCAGTAAGAAAATGAACTCGACGGTCAGTGAATGCTTGAACAATACCTGTCAATTTCATATAAATTCTCAACACGTGTTTTCATTTATTTCACACTATTAAATTTAAATTGAATCAGTTCTCAGCTCATCCACAGAACTGAGTTCAGGTTTGATTTATTACCGACCATATTACAAAATGGGTTTCCAGGAACTAGAATTTCGATTCTCTGCATAACCAAGTGTACAATGGAGAAATTATTAGTTATTCTGCCCACACATTCCTAATAAATCTCTAAGCTCCATTCCAAAAAGACAGTCAGTAAGCGTGAGTATTGTGAACGCTGGTCATAAACAAAAAAGTCAGTAAGCGTGAGTATCGTGAACGCTGGTCATGAACAAAATACAGTCCAGTAAGCATGAGTATTGTGAACGCTGGTCATGAAAAAACTCGAAAAAAAATGCAATTCTGAAACGTTCCATCTAAACGCTTCTCATGCCGACGACTTTGCGTCTAATTTACAAAATATTGCAGCTGAATATGAAGTTACGGAGAGAAACAAATGTTTTCAGTGGTATAAATGCCGACGAAAAATGTATGGTACGACTCATTGGTTGTATAAACAGTCTTAAGGAAGCTAATTGACGTAGTTCTAAATAGAGTTTTGCGGAGGTCTACAATTGTAGCACCTCTAGGAACATCTCTAAGAATGAATCCATTGAACAATTAGAAGACTCGCAACCGTGGAGTTGCTTCTTCTCTGCGGATTAGAGTGAGAAGAGGACATAAAACCTGCCTAACTATTACACAAGATGACATAAAACCTGCCTAATTACTACACAAGACGACGTAAAACCTGCCTAATTAAGCACAGAAAAGTTCAGCGACTAACATTACACAATCTGGCAATTTTGAAAACTGGACACGTACCAGCAAATCGCTTAGGCCTCCATCAATGCTGACGAAAACGCACATCGTGTCCCGGACGTACAGGGTGTCCATAAAGTCTCTTTACCATTTCAAAAATTTATTACAAATACAATTGATGAGATATTTCATTCAGATTTGTTCTATTGTATTCAGTGTTTATTAAAGTTTTTACTCACATTTTGTACTTGTGTGTTTCAGGGATTTTGTTTGTGAAAGAAGTGTTGTTCAGACTTTATGAGAGACTTTTACAAGAGACTTCATGGACACCCTGTATTTCTCGTAGAGTGCGGAGCCCGCTATGAGCACGTCCCCGTATCTCTCAGTTTGAAGAACAGCGTTTTTGATTTTGTAAATCGTATAGAAATTTTCCGATTGTTTCTGGTACCAGATTTGGCGGAATAAACGTTAGCAAGATCATTATATTCTAAAACGTACATTAATTTTTAGCCAAGGGGGTAGATGATCGTCCAACACCAGTCCCTATTAGAGAATTAACTACGCATCGTAAATTGCTAAATAATGGTCGTTTTTATTGAGATTCTTTGATAACAACAGCACTGAATACATGTTTAACATCTGAAGTACATCATAAAGAAATCTGATACGCTGTATTTTAGTTGTTTATCCGTTGTACATTTAATATATTACATTCATCAATCTGTACATTTACCGCATCACACTTCTAGTACCAATGCAAGAACAAAGTAATCACTCGCAATGAACGATATTATTAAACGGCCTTTTTTCAATATACACTGGCAGTTGAACACACCATAATCGTAATAAAATTCTATGAAGACATTACCGAATGTTTTCTTTCCAAATTAGCATAACGACCGACAAACAACGTCTTGCCTCTAACAAATAAGAACTTCGAAGCATCTCAAAGATCTGAAGCGGTTTCTCAAGAGCCCGCAAAACACCATTAGCATTTTTTACGCTTTTAGAGAAGCCTACTGTACAACCTGAAGTTAATAGTTTCCGTCCGGTTGGAGTGTGCCACACGAAAAAAATGAGAAATCAGTTTGGATTCAAGAAAGCAGCCCAAAATGGATCTGCTAGTTTTACCAGCCGCAGGTTTCGTTTTCCCCATAGAAAAAGCAGGTTCGTGCTTGAGTTCTGACAGCAGAAAGTTACGTGGCATCAGAGAATTGATAGCAAAACAGTTTGCGTTAGAGCACTGCAATACCTGCTCAATCGCTAGTTGAGAACTCCCTCTCTCTCCAATTGACTGAGATGCAAACTTTTCTCGACGCCATAAATTATGAAGCTTGGCTTGCAAGTAGCCCCAGCTATAAAGGGAAAATTCGAAAGTTCTACGAAAAAACTTGAAAGGCAGAGTTATTATATTATCGTATTGAATATTTAAGCTCCGTCCCGTCCACAAAAAGGATACATTTTGAAGAGACGATAACATACACCAAGAAGATAGGAAAAGATATTCAGGCGTTTCTGCAAATCGTCGTTCCATACGTCAGCCTTTCACTACATCATCGGCCTTCATCGTCTCACTACACACGATGAAAAGAAAATAAAGCCAAGTTACAATGAAAATAATGAATTTATTGTACTGAGCATAATTCAAAATTACTCATTTTTAAAAGAAAGATCAGTGAATAACAGGACATCTACATTGTCTCTTCGTCGAAATTAGATCAAAAGCAAAAAAGGCTCCATACAAAGGAGCTTTATCTTACTTTATTCCTCAGAGGCACCACTCTAAACAGTAGTCTAAAGTGCAAAAATCTTTACGCGTGTTTGGAGACCACACGATTTTAGCCCAAAAATCAGTGAAATGCTCTTTGCATCATTTCAAAGTTAACACATTCACTGCGGTATGACCCACCGGTGGGTCACTCAGGTAAGGTTCTGTAATTTTTTAAAGCTTTCCAGTGACTGTGTGTACAAAGTTAAGATTTGCACCGGGTAGGCAACCCCAATGAATGTGTTAACCAGGGCGTGTGAGGTGCATCACCGTCTTGATAAATACGTACTTCATTCCTAATGCAATCATGAAAAAGGTAACACTTTCTTAACCCTTTAGCGACCAATGTTTTTCTAGTTTGTACTTATAAGCTCACAAAGACCGTCTGTACACTGATGCAATGAAGCACGCTGAGAGCCAGGCAGTCAAAAGAACGACGCTGTAACATGCCGCCGCGTTCAAACCTAGTAGCAACCTCACATTGCTCACTGTTTAATTATTAGAAACATTCTCCCAAAGACCGTGAAAGACGACCGAATTGTCCTTTTAGTCGCTAAAGGGTTAAGAAACATTTCAATGTAAACTTGCAGGGCACCCATCACCACAATTTCAACGAGAATAAGGGGGTATTTGGGTCAATCAACAACAACTGTAGCAAATACTAGGAGCTCATCTGGCCTCTGGAGGTAGAAATCAGTTTCGGCTAGTGGTTTAATAATCAATCGCTGCACGTACAAGCAATATATCTTTCTGCTAGTTCTTAGCGGCTTCCAATGACGCCGACTAGTCAAACCAGTAAGTATCCTCTGAAACTAACTGCTTGGATGCTTATTGCATTCCATCTGCCTTAAATTACTTTGTAAATCTTGAACATCGATAATTTTAAACACATTTATTTAGATTTTTCCACAGCTCTTCGAATATTCCTTTTCACTCCATTCTAAACACGATTTGTGTCTTGTTTGCGACGAATAAACATTTCTACCAGAAATCTATTTGGCCTAGCCGAACCTAGCGTACTGTTTCAAAGCACAGAAAACTTTTGTGACACTCGATTCATTATTAATTCGTTTGGGGAGGAAAGAGATTCAGAGGAAGCAATTTGGTCAAGTCTTGCTTTTGACGTCGTCTCTGTTGATGAACTTGTAACACACAAACGAAACTATTGACGACTGAACATAAGACAAGATTTGCGCTGAACAGAATTTGTAACATTTTACATAGCCTTTTAGAAACTACACGAAAATCACAATTTTTGCGAATAATCTACAAATTCACAGGAGACTCGTACAACAAGCAGTGTCGGTATAAAACCTAGAGATATAACCAAGGAGTGCCATTGAACCAAGGTACGCTTACAAAAACAAACGTCAGAAATAATACTCATACTCTGCTAGTGGAACTAAGGAATCCTGAATATCCTGAAAGAGCCCTCAAATTCCCCAGATATGCGTAAAAACTTTTCAACGCACTTACGAGAAAGAAGTTTCAATGACAGACTAAAAACAAAACAGTGCACATTTGGATAAGCTGTAGACTTATTAATCTTTCTTCTTCTTCTTCTTAAGTAATTATCCGACCTAAGAATGGGCCAGAAGGTTCGTTCCTATAGCCTCATTCTATTCTATTCTATTCTTCTTTGTCGTGTTTATTTGGGGCTTCGAAAACTAGTCCATGTAGCCCCAGGTCTGAAGGTAGATTAATTGTTTCTTTTGTTTACAATGTTTCCTTTGTTCCAACCAGTAAAATTGGTAAAGAGAGCAGTGAAAATTCGAATTAATCTTTCATACAACGAAGCTGACGCCGATCTTTCGTTCCAGTCCGCAAATGAGGGTTCGTATGCCGGCGGTACAGAGCTGTCCAAGGCATTAAGACCTTGCGTTTGTTTGGTGTCATTTGAATTCTGTGCTTAGCTGTGTTGTGCACATTACCATTACCATTACCAAAAAAAAACACTATTAAGTTTTAATATAAAATAATTGTGTCACGTAAAATTCGCAAACTATCTTGGAAGTAGTTGACACATGGAATAAGCGATTTCTTAACCCTTTAGCGACCAAGTGGACTATTCGGTCGTCTTTCACGGTGTTTGGGGGAATTGTTCTAATAATTAAACAGTGAGCAATATGAGGTTGCTACTAGGTTTGAACGCTTCGGCATGTTACAGCGTCGTTCTTTTGGCTGCCTGGCTCTCAGCGTGCTTCATTGCATCAGTGTACAGACGGTCTTTGTGAGCTTAAATGTAGAAACTAGAAAAACAAATTGGTCGCTAAAGGGTTAAATGAATCTTGAGTCTTAAGCTTAGCTCTCAAACACGGATCTTAGGTCAGAGTATCTCGTCGCAACGCAATGTCGCTGTTCAAACTATCCTAATGTGTGCATAAACATCTCTAAGAGACGGAGTAGTGACACGAGAATAAAGTAATAGAAATTCAAATAATTATACATTACAACGTAGATGTTTAGCGAGGAAGAAGGAAAACTCAGGGCCAACCTAAATTTAAAATTCAACCAACAACAGTTAGTACCAAGCGGCAATAATTCTACAACTGAGAGTTGCTTCGAGTAATTGAAAGGAACCGTAATTCCCATCGTATACTGACAGGACACGGACAGACACAACCAGTAACCCCACAACCGGTTACAGTCCTCTGAGGAAAGCTCTGCAAGATACGCTGAAAGGCCTCTGATTAGATCGTCCACTCTTTTATTCTATTGTGTCGTAAATAATTCTAACGAATCGGGAAACGACAGAACATTCCAAGATTAAAGTAGAAGCCGAATTTCTGCCTATTTTAAATAAATATAACTAAGCGTTATCTTCAGACGGACTTGCACCTAAACAACAACATGCACGCTTAGTTTCCTTTGAGATGTGATAATAAATTGTCTCTTGTATTTTTTGGAGGAATGACGTTTCAAGCCTGATGGATGAATCGCACGCAAGTGACGTGTTCACCATATTTTTGAGTTAGCAAATACGCGTCAAAAGCGCAGGTGGCTAAGAGTTCCTCTATCCTGAACTTCAAGCAACCAGAAATTGCAGCAATGAAGAATGAGCGCCATATTGTGAAGTTTAGTCGCGCAAGATTCGAAGAAAGTGTACGAAAATTAAATATTTCAGAAATTAGTAACGTTTTACCCCGGTGGAATAGACTCAGAGACACGGTTTGTCTGGCCCATTGAATGATTTTGATAATTTTATTAAGAAAAAAAATGAAGTTTCATTTCATCGTTTGGTGCTCACATTGTGTATTATTATTTCATTATAAAAACTTTATGTAGACCTTCCTTATCTAATGCCAAAAAAAGCGTTCACACAAGTAATTATTTTAGATATTAAAACACTCTAGTGACAGAAGGTCGTTGAACAAAATCTACAACAAATTTAATTACTACTCCATGTTCAGCTGCACTATCAACCCTCAATATTGAAGAACATGGTTCACTAGAGAATTCAGATGAACAACGAAGAGAAATTCAAATTAAAAAAGATGGCTTCAAATGACCTTCCAAAATTAATCTTCCGTATCTTGATAATGTACAAATACATACTATAATTTCAAAACATGTTTTATGCGTCGAACACAGAACTTTTCCGACGTATAATTCAGGAGGTGCAATATGCTTTAGCATCATACTTGACCTTCGAATGGCTATTCTTAATACGTTAACACGTTGCCTCCGATTGCCTGGCCGGTGTAAATCTTCACTATGTACATATTATTACTAGAAGGCACTGTAAAATTTACAGAACCTAACCTAAGTGGCCCACATACGTACCACTTCGGAGTCAACGTGTTAAGTGCGGTTGCCTAGCCGGTGCAAATATTTACTTTGTACATACAGTCATTAGAAAGCTTTAAAAAATTTACATAACCTAACCTGAGTGACCCACCGGTGGGCCACTTCGAACTTGACGTGTTAAGAGCTACCGGATTGCCTTTCCTAAATCCTGGTGCCAACTAAAATGCACGATGAAAGGAAGATATGTGAACAGTGTATATATTTTGTTCAACGGATAGGGGCTGTTAAATACAAAAATTGTGTGTTCAAAGACGCACAATAAAAACTCGTTTTAAACAAATTAAAAATTATGCCCATATATTAAATAAAATCGAGCACTAAAAATAACTATACCAAGTCATCCCACAAGGTCGGTCATTGAAATTGGTCTTAACTTTAACAGTATTGTAGATTAGAATAGAATAGAATAGAATGAGGCTATAGGAACGAACCTTCTGGCCCATTCTTGGGTCGGATAATTACTTCGATAATTATTCGGTTGTTTTACCCAAGTCCCATGCCGTATTTCTAGCCGCGTCAACCATGTCGGCAGCGGGATTCGAACCCGGGTCTTTCCGCTCGCAAGCAGATTCGCTCACCAGTCGACCAAGCTGGTGATTGTCAATTAGTGTGAAGTAGTATTTATATGAAGTTAGACGCGTTAAAACAATAAATTTTATTTTACAAGATTTTCTAATTAGAATTTCACAATTTATGTCTCTTAAAATATGAAGCATCAAAAAAGCATTTAAGGCACATAATGTTTTACAAATTCAACAAAGGGAAATCAGTAGCTGAGGAGTCTCAAAAAAGAACTAGAAACATTCAGCATTATGTATAGTTTGATGCATACCTCTAACAGAAACAAACAGCTTAGGTAACCCAGTATTAATATTAAATGATACTCAGAGGGCCTGAATGGAAGAACTCACAGAAGATAGTTTGCCAAATTCCGAGATAAAGATTCCAGTCTTCAATATGAAGCCCAGTTAAGTTTGGTGAAAAGCTTCTTGTGACATCACTTAAAAAAGATCTTGCATCAATAATTGATGAATTAGCGAGGAAGCTTGGTTTAAACCATACAACTGTTCAGTATCATCTTCAACGGCTTAGGAAATTCCAAAATTCGGAAAAGGGGTACCTTGTGAATGGTGAGAAGCAAATTGCAAATTCAGAGTTGATAGAAGTTTTCTTTTCTATTTCGCGAACTCGTTTCACCGTTTTTGGGTGTAGACTTGTGATGAAAAATTTATCTTTTATCTAAATGTTAACCGCCGTAGAATTTTACTTAGTATGAGGGCTATACTCTAATTACAATCCTAAAGGGAATTTCCTACGAAGAAGGTTCTTCTCTGTTTGGTGGGATTGCAAACTAGTAATCCACTTCGAATTCCTACCAGCGAATGGAATAATCGAAGCTAGAGTCTACTGTCAGCAAATAGAGCATTAAGGCACCACTTTGAAGAAAAAATGTCTGCTTTATGGAATTGAAATGAGTGGTCTTGCATTAGTAAAATATAAAACCTCACAGTCCAAAGATCACATCACAGAAGATCGAAGAACATGGCGGGGAGAAAATTGGCCATCCGCCTAATTCTCCCGACCTTGCTCTTTAAGACTAACATTTGTTCTGTGGTTTACCGATTATTTGGATGGATCATTCAAAAGCCACAAGGAAGATCAAACTCACATTTCAGAGTTCTTCTCTTCAAAACCAAGACAGTTTTTCTTTAAGAGATTTAAACACTTTTAAGTAGATGGAGAGTAGTCATAGACAATAATGGACACTTATCCTAATTTAAACCCGAAAGAGAACTTATGGTGTAAACAGATGGAAATTACCATTCATCACATTAGAAAACTCTTTCCTAAATTAAAGTACCACATAGCATTCGCCAACATCAGGCTTCTTAACCCATTCTAAATTTAACCAGTACTCAACTTACTGTTAATTTGTACTTACTACCACATTAAATAGTTTCAGAAATTGACGTTTCTACCCTGATGATCTCGAAATTTCAACGAAGTAACTTTTATGAAACTGATAGCTCCTTATTTCCACAGTTTGAATGTTTGTGGTTCAGTGTCAGAAAATAACTATTGTAGGCATCATACAGACTAAAAATGAGAGCTGTAGACAAAAAGGAACCCAGAAAAAAGTTGGGTAGAATGCTTACATATTTCCATGCGTTCCGGCATTTCAAAGAGTAAGCACAATATTTTTAAATTAATTTTCACGTATATCAATTGATTCACGAGTCCCCTATGAACTAACAATCTTTCAAAAATACTCGTACAATCAGTGATTCAATTAATCCCCATTCAACTCAAAACGAGAATAAATCTCTTTCAAACACGATCCATTTAAACCTAAAGATTTGTGAGCTGATTGCACTCAATTAGGAACTCTTTAAAATTTCAACCCGATCGTAAGTGATATTTTTGATCGTCGGTGCGATGTTTGCTTGTGAATATTGACCACTCCTCTCGAGCCCAGCACACAAGATGTGGTCGGCAAGGCTGTGCAGCCTTCAAAGCACCTTCAACAGGCCAATTAATAAAAATTATTTGTAAATTTACATCCAAAACTCCAAGGCCAACAAACGTCTTCCTGTTGTGAATAAAATTTTAAATTTATGGTGTGCATGTCAAATCAAAACAAACAATAATAAAATAAGTGAAGAATTTTATACACGGAAGTCATTATTGTTCTTTTTAATCTTTAAAGATGCATATCATAAGCATACACATAAACTCAAATTCTCCCGATACAATGTGAAAACAGGCAGTATTGTAGTAAAACATAATTATAGTTTCTAAATATTCAAGTCTCAAAATTGTACATGATTGTGATCGACACGGAATAACCTCAGTAGATCAACTTGAGTAGATCAGCCTTGTTCGCCTTCAACTTCAAACGACTCTGAATTAATTTAGCCAAGTGATCTGCCCACAACGCTCTCCCAAAATGAACAACACATGCAGTATGCGTTCATGCCCATAATGTATGATGGATGATCCAGCGATCGTATGCATCGACGCAGATCTTGGAGCAAGAAATGTGCAACATTACAAGGAGTGGCAACAGTATTTTCATGGAATTTTTGAGCAGGGTACATCGAGGTAGGCTCAAGGCCTTCTTAACAGAAGCATCTCTCAAATGGAACACCGAAAAAACCTGGGCGCTATTGCAGGGCCCAAGTATTTGAGCTTGCAGAGCGCACCAAGTGGAGATAAATGTGCTGCGCTCGGAGGTGCGTGTTTTTGTGCGCTTAAACAGGTGGGCTTTTGCAGTGCCAGCCAGGGCCGGTGCTTGCCTGTATAGGGGGGCGTGTAGCTCCAGGCACGGTGGTGTGACACAAGCTGTTGTGCTTGGTGAGAATCATCAGAAAATGCAGCCCTTTATAGCAGGTTATTTTCAACACGTCAATACTTGTTGCATGAATATTGGTTCTGGGACAAAATATGGAGCACACCGACATGCATACCTCACACAGCCCAGAACTAAAGGCATGACACAGATTTTGATTAAGCATCCGCACAGACCGCATGCAGATGAGACTAGACGGTACGAGAAGTATTAACTTTCTGAGTAAGGAGGTCCATAGAAGTAAGACTTTTAATAATCGCAATAAACGTTCATAACAACGCACTTCTAAAGAGGCTCGCGCGGTAATAGCGGGTAATTATGAGGCAGAATAATTGCCCCAGATGCCAACTTTCCAAACTGCTATCATCATCTGAACTCGAGCTAATCATAAACTGCTTTGAAGATCCGAGATTTCGCAGTGCAACATCTGCTGCGTTATAGTTTCTTCAGTTAAGAAGAGGATATTATTCAAGGTACAGTCTTGGTTGTGTTCTGAATAAACCGTTTATTGCAATGAAACTACTAACCCCTTTTCAATTAATAGAGAATAGTTTGATGCATATCTCTAACAAAGCAAACAGCATTGGTAACACAGTGTTGGTATTAAATGATATTCAGAGCATCAATATACCAATATTTCAAATTGACCATATTGAAAAAAATACACGCAAGTATTATTTTGCATATTTTTACATGTAATAGTAAGGGATACATTTATTAAGTCTCATAACACATTGCAACAACAAAATTAACACGTTTGTTGCGATGCGACTTACCGGTGGGTCACTTAGGTTAGGTTCTGTAATTTTTTCAGATCCTTCAAGTGACTATGCGTACAAAGTAAAGTTTTACACCAATCAGGCAATCGCAACAAACGTGTTAAATCCCCCATGACGTAGCTTCATTCCCAGCGTTACAGAGGCCGCTGATTGCTCGGTTTTATTGTGCAAAAAACACACATCTACGCCACCTAAGCTACAGAGAACCCAGCGAGCGCCCGACACATTCTTATTTAAGCACCTGATGTCCACGGCCTGCACGGAGTACAAACTTAAAGCAGAGGAATGACAGTCTAATTGTAGAGTTCTTTGAAGCCTTATTTAGCGTCCAGTTTAAGTACATGAGGTGCATGCGCAAATTCGTATTGGTTTTGCACGCGCATGAGGACGGCATCACTATCATGCACAAGCGTGCGATTTTTATGAATCTTTTAAACTTTCACGCTGCTGAACTCGCGATATTTTAATTATAGTTTTCGTCGCCTGCCTTTAGATCCGCAAGATTTGTTTTTTTTCACTTCAAGTAGAAAAGTTCTTAAGGGTATAAAATATTTAAAACTGGTAATTTTAGAATACTGTTCATAATTGAAACCAGTTACTATACTTAAACAAAACCAGAAAGCAAGGGGCTTTCATGTTTATAGCAATATCTATTCTGAAGCTTAGATATTTAGTAATACAAGCTACTCTGACAGATATATAATAGCTTAGCACACAAACAAGGACGTAACTATATACGCAAAATGTCGTCAAATTCAACTAGGCATTGCCGTGTCTCATGATGCTGATTTCTTGAGCTGTCCGAATATTCTATTTCCTTGTCACTAAGTTAAATCAACGCCCCAGCTACCGTTCAAATCAAGCCAAATAACAACCTAGGCGTCAGTCTTCGACATCAAAAGCTGTTATTATTCATGCCCGAGAGTCATGCACTAAACTCATTAAAAATAGAAGTTCCTCATAAATAGAATTCCGCAGGGCCTTCACGAGTACTGTCATGTATCTGAAAGCAACTCGCAGATTCCTGAATTCAAGTGCTTACATTAAAATACTGGGATGTTAATTTCATCCACACAACAGCTCTGATCTTCAAATCACGATATATGAACGGGAAAAGACGTCCTTTTTAAAAAGAAGAGTTTGGATTGCATTCAGTGACTGGAAACGAAATCGAACTGAATCAAGAAGAAAATTTCATCAGTACTTCCAGTGATCCTTACGTAAACTTCCAGATGGTAAAGCCTGTCTTCCCCTTCGACAATGTATAAATCTTTAATAGAAACTTTCAGGTCCTTCACTCCGCAAAGTTTGAAGAAAATCTAAAATGAAAAAATATCAAGCAGAAAAACTCATTTTCTATTTTGAAAAGTAGAATAGCATTAATTTTTTTGACAATATGAGGTAAATGCGAGAGAAAAATTTGAATAAATGTCCCATTAAACAGAAAAACACTCGATGCCTCTCGCATAAACAAGAAGTGGAAGAAAAATTAACAATTGAATTTGAGAGGAGAATAAAACGTCTTTTAGCTTTTACCTTTCGATGAAAAATCAGATCCAGGCAGACATTGATCGCAAAGTTGAAACGGATAGTTAGTATAAAGGAAAAACTATTATGCGATAGGCTCGGGGGACACAATGGTAAAAACTATTCCATAGCTTGAATGTTCGTGAAACAGCAAACGTGAAGCACTCAAGTTTGTCCTGTAACCAAAAATTGAGAATTTGGTCAGTGAAGTAAGCTACTGGACTCGCTGGGATGACATACCGACAACTACTGATGTATGAGATCACTGTAATAGAGGTTCATGCTTGTGGAAGGTTTGTGACAGTTACAGTTCAATCTTTCCCATATGGATACTTGTTTTAGATATTATTTGGCTGAGCTTAGAAAACAAACTTGGACTCGACACAGGAAGTAGTGGAAAGCATTAAAAGATACTCAGCTAGCTCTGAAAACCACAACAAAAACCCTACAACCAACACAACGTTCAACATACGAGTACAGTATCCCTCGCTATTCGCGGAGGTTACGTTCCTTCCCCTCCCGCGAATCCCAAAAATCCGCGAATTATTGAAGGTTTTAAACGCCTATGTATGATATTATATACGCTTCTGCATATTAAAGAAGAAACGAAAGCTAGTAACTGATATTGTCATTTTAAATTTATTTACCAGTTATAATGTATCATCGCTCTTTTCTAATTTTTTATTTTATATTAACTAAATTGCTAGTTTAAAGTTACTTACCTGTTATACTGTATCATCTCTCTTTTCTAAATTTTATTTCATATTAACTGACATTGAAAGCTTAAAGTTATTTACCAGTTATACTGTATCATCTCTCTTTTCTAAATTTTATTTCATATTAACTGACATTGTAAGCTTAAAGTTATTTACCAGTTATACTGTATCATCTCTCTCTTCTAATTTTCTATTTTATATAAACTGACATCTTAAAATTATTTACCAGTTAGGGTGAATGTGAGCGTTTTTCTGCTGAAAAAAATTGCCTAAGAAATTCACAAAATTGAAGAAATTATGAAAAAAATACTTTTAGAGCAAAATCCGCGCGTAAGCGGGGCCGCGAACGGTGAACCGTGAGTGGGTGAGGATATACTGTACAGCGCAAGCATGCAGCGCGTCTGGTCAAGTTGCATTTAAATACAAGTAAGAAAAGCTTACTGATATAGATTTGATATCATTGAATGCAGACATTACTATTTAAAACTTCCAACACTCTTTACTAATATTTCACAAAAATTAGTGCAGAGCTTGCAAAACCATTTGCACTCTCCCCAGTTGGCAGAGAACCATAATCATGAAAAGAAATATAGAAAGAAAAAATTACTTCTGTTAAAGATATTATGGACAGAAAAGTTAATTTTAAACGTTAAGCTTATATAAAATGAATGAAGAAAGAAGGTTATGTATAGTATAAACATTAAACAAACAAAAATCAGCGTCAGTAAATGGATCCGACTTTCACGCAATTTCTTTTTCTTCGTTCCTTTGGTTAGTCGCCCTAATTTTGAACACTTTCATTGCGCTATCCATCTGTTGCGTAATCAGTGATAGACTTAGAAGTAATGCATAATAAGAAACTTCGGAAACATTGTTACCCTATTTTTTCAATTTTTCTTTATTTTTGAAGAAAGTATGTGTATTTTCTTCACCATCAGGCGTGACCTCTACGGCTGTACCTTCTACCCGTGTCAGTTCAGCATAGTGACATACTAGATACATAGGTTGAGCATAGAAACATAGAGACATAGCTTCTGAAGATCATTAGTTAGAAGTTTAGTCCTGCGTACTTAAATTGTAAGATAACTAATATTGGTTATATAATTTGCTTATTCACTACGTCATTATTATTATTATTATTATATTTCTAGTTTAACTATTACATTACTATTCATTGCCTCAAATAACGGTTAAGCAAAAGTCTGAGCCCATTCCCTGAAAGATCATTAAGGCTGTAAATTTTGCCCTTACAGTAGATATAAGTCTACTGAAATTTAAAAACCAAACATCCGGACCCCAAGAAATTTTTAATTAAATTTACTTTCAACAAATCAAAGTAGTTAAAATCCAAATAATAATTGTATACGGATAAATGATCACAAAATACACAAAAGCTCACACAAATTAATTAATATCTATTTTTTAATTTTCAGGGGTGAAAAAGGTATGCGTATGAAACAAAAATAATGCATTATAATCATTTACTACTTTGTATCACAGCCATTATACACTTCAACAGCACTCAATCACTTTTTGTACTTCACAATTAATGATTATCATTTCTTTTTGGTATGTTATTCTTTTTTCTAAGTATATGTTCTTGAACTCCAGCATGTTTGCTGGAGCTTTTGATTGGATTTGAGTTATGAAATAACGTCACAAATTCTCTTTTGGGTTAAAGTCTGGGGAGTGACTTAGCCATTATAGAGAATTGATATTTTCAGCTAGCCATTTCTTCGTAAATTTGACTCTGCATAGAATCATTATCTTGATGAAAGACACAGTCCTCATAAAGATCAAGCTTTTCAACCGAAACGAGTAAATATATTTTCAAAATATCATTGTATGCTGCAGCGTTCATTCTACCAGCTATATGTAATATTACTGTTATATTCCGAGTACAAATTGCAGAGAAACATCCCTAAACCGTGATGCTGCCATTGATATGACAGCATCATATAAGTCACTTAACATCTTAATTTACCGAGAATTTTCTAGAGATTGAAACAAATTTAAATGAATAATTTTAACAAAAAACTTTGCTTGTAAAATTCAAGATTTTTTTGCAAATAGATAAATAACAACACACTTCCTCACCTCGGGACGATAATGTTTCCATTTGTTAGCGACGCTATGCATCTCCCCGGGCAGTTGTGTGGTAGTGATCCGGTCACCACCACCACCTCTGTCCACCTTAATACTACACTGCTGTTCTGCAATACTACACTGCTGTTCTGCAATACTACACTGCTGTTCTGCAATACTACACTGCTGTTCTGCA